>BHFT01015258.1:0-18363 GCA_004320025.1 Laticauda laticaudata | reverse complement strand
CTCTACTCTACTCTACTCTACTCTACTCTACTCTACTCTACTCTACTCCATTCCATTCCATTCCATTCCATTCCATTTTATTCTATTCATTTCTCAGGGCTTAGTAGCACAAACAGTCTGCTATTGGGTTGAATCATCATGACACATTGCAAGATTGCTGGTGACAACAAGGCCAGTCTTCGTAAAAGCCTTCTCTTTCTCAACAAGGAGTAGAAGCTAGCAGCTCCTGAAGCTTGTCTGAACTGGCAGGTGGGATAATGCAAAGAGAGAACAAGATAGGAGAAAAATTCTGGACAGTGCAGGGGGAGACATGAAGCTTCGGGGACAAGCAAAATCATTTGCTGTTATAAAAACAGGCAAGTTCCTGCAAGCCTCAATGCATAACAAGAGAATAGCCCCACTACAAAAGAATAAGCAAAATGAAACAAAATTGTCTTTAAGCACCTGTCTAAAAGGAAAGTCACTGGGAACGCTGCCATCTAAGAAGAGACAAGAAAACTAATCTCAAATAATCCCATTTTGAAAAGGAGTGCCAGACACACATTTAGCCCATCTTAATATTCTCAGCTGGTTCAGTTTTGAAATCTGGATTTCCCCCCTCCACTTTTACATGAATATGGTTGACAATTGCCAAGTGTGCCATCTCATGACACAAAACCTGGTTTGGCTTCATGACACTTGACAAATGTATCCAAACTTGGTCCTCCATTGGTTTGTGTGATCAAGTGAGTTTTCTGAGAGACAATATGGTCTGGTAGTGAAAGTGTTAGACTGTAATCAAGAAGATCCTGGTTCAGGTCTTCTGTAGGTACAGAATCAGTGGTAGGATGCTGCTGATTCGGACCAGTTCTAGAAATCCAATATTGCTGACAATCACCTGGCCCTATCCACCAACCCCCATCTATCCCGTCCTTACATGTCTGCGATTTTCAGCTCAGCTGATTCGGGCTGCACAGTGGATTCCCACGCCTCAGCTGTTTTACTTACCGGGGCTGCCCTTGAAGGTAAGCTGTAGTGCTTAAAATTGGTGTATTTTGAACACTGTGCACATGCGTGTGTGCACGCAAAATGCATTCTCATTGAACTGGTAGTAAAATTTTTTTGAATCCCACCACTGTACAGAACCTTTATAAGCTCTATGAGGCAGACCAGATCAGGAAACGGGAGTCCACAGGAGGACAAGAACTGTATTTGATAGAAATTGGCTCTAATAACAGAATGTGGCAAGTCTGACCCGAGTCACTTCTGAATGTTTATTTTGCTTTTCAGGACTTAAGGAATCTTTCAGCCCTCTTTGTTCACCTAACAGTTCTTGTGTCAGCTCTGGAAGCCCTATTGAGATCCGATACTCCCATGCTGCCACAATTGAGCCTGGGAAAGTGGGAGAGGGGAATTCACTTGAGTATATCTGGTTAGACAAAATAAAATTCTTTTGCTGTTTCAAGGTCATGTAGTGTTTCCCATAGTGAAAAAGAAATCTTACTTTGGATGGTGATTAGGCCATGTGATGTGGTGATGGGTATAGGAGATGGATTTTGTAGTTTTTACTTTTGCAAGGAAGCCCAAAAATTTCAGATTCAGGATTCCACAGATGTACCAGTTACTATCCAAATAAAAGGAACTTTTGGAGAGATGTCTGACTCGGAGTTATTATTTGGAATGGAGGTTTGCTGGAATGCTGACATCTTGCCTATTTCCCTCAAGGACATCTGCCTAATTATGAGAGACTTTGGGCCAGTCTCACATTCTCAAGTCCAAGAAACAGTTTAGTGTAGTGGTAAAAGAGTTGGACTGGTGTTTCAAATTCCATGTCAGTCATGGAATCTCCCTTTGTGACTTTGGGCCAATTCCTCTTCCTCAGCCCAAGAACCTGGGTGAAGTAGAGATAAAGATGTTCAACTACAAGTGGGGACATCTTAGTTCAGTTTCCCCCTTACACACAGCCTCTCTCTGGGTGACTTTGGTTCAACATTTCTCAACCTGAGGCCCAGTTTAGAGTAGCAGGGAAGCTGTTGGATTAGGGATGGAAAGACTGAGGTTCTAATCCATTCTAAGACATAAAACATCTTGAAAGACTGGTTCTATCTAGTCAATGAGCACATCTTTATCATTAGGCCATTTTTAAGAAAATAAAATATAATGCCAGATGAGACCCTTCCCAATTCTTTATCCAAGATTGCAGATAGTTCTTGATTTACAACAATTCATTTAGTGACCATTCAAAGTTACAACAGCACTGAAAACAATGAGTTATGATATTTTTTTTCAAATTTATGACCATTGCAGCATCTCTATGGTCACATGATCAAAAGTCCGATGCTTGGCAACTGGTTCCTATTTATGATGGTTGCATTGTCCTAGGCGCATAAAATTATTATCTTTCATGACCTTTGGATAAGCAATATCAATGAGAAAGCCAGATTCACTTAACAACTTGGTTATTAACTTGACACCTGCAGTGTGTTCTGACCCAAACCCTTTTCCAATAAAACAAACACGAACCAAAGGGAACATAAACCTTTTAATGATTCTTATGAATCCCTGCTTAAAAGGCTGCTGCAAACTTATTAACTCTGATAAACACGAGCCTCGCCAAAACTGTGTGAGGCTGCCAAGAATAACAGATAAGGTTACCTAAAAATATTTTACAACACAAGAGTCTTCAAATACCAACAAAGATACTGCAATGTCCACGAGACTTGAGTTTCAAAACGTCTTTGCTTCCTGCAAAGAACATCCGATTCACAGCTGGCTTTTATCTTCTTGAAGGAGGGGCCATTACCTTGCAGCCTTTCTCCTGAGTTGCCCGTGCTGCTGCAGCTGCTCTTTCCTGTGAGCAGCCCTGCGCGCCCACACACTTGGCACAGGCTCCGTGGGAACCTCCTCATCGCTGCTGCCAGTCCCCACAATCTCTGAAGGCAGCAGTCCACTCCCTAATGGTCCTGGCCCCTCATCTGAATCCTTGCTCTCCTCAGCCTTCTGTACCTGCTGCTGGCTAACCACAACATAGTGATTCAGTGTGGCAAGAAAGGTTGTAAAATGGAGCAACATTCACTTAATGAATATCTCACTTAGCAATCCAGATTCTAGGCTCAATTGTGGTCCGTAAGTTTGAGGACTACCTGTGCTTAATGTAAGTTTCAATAAAGGAGGACTGCAAAGAGGATGGAGGGTAAGAATTATGATGCAACATACTCTATTTTTATACTCCAATGTTCAAATAATTTAGTAATTTTTATTTCTGGTGCTGGAACTGCTAACACTGAAAAATCCTCCCTACCTCATCCATGATGAAATTCCCACTGATTATTATGCACATTATTACAATGATTATGAAGTGTAACAGCCCTCAGTCGCTTGGAACTTCCTTTGTTTCTGCACTATATTTAACTGTACTCTGATTTGATTCATTGCATGTACCTACAATAACTAGTAATTCCTTTACAATCTGATGTAAAAAAGAAATTTTTGTTTCCCTCCCCACTCCAGGGGGAAGGATACTGCAAATTCCCCAATGCCTCCCCATACCACTAACTTGCTTTCCAGCTCCGTTCTGTTATACAGGGCAACCAAAGAAGACCCAGCTGATCAGCTGGGACTCGGGAGGCAGAGAATAGATGGGGATGGGGCCAGTCAGAGGTGGCATTTGCCGGTTCTCCAAACTGCTCAAAATTTCCGCTACCGGTTCTCCAGAACTGGTCAGAACCTGCTGAATACCACCTCTGAGAGTAACACAATTGTTTTCATTGCTGGAAACTTCAAACTAACTTTTTTTTTTTGAATCCTTGGTCTGAATTGGTTTATTTATGTTCTTATGAACCCACATGGGGCACTCTGTGATTTATTTATTTAGATATTGTATTTACTGCTTTATTAAAAGCCATGTTGTTATGGTCCATGATTGCTCTTGAGAGAGGGCCACAACATATACCTTCTCTAACTGAATAAACGATTTGGCTATTGTGGGTCTAAGAAACAAGGATCCCAGAGACACCTATAAACATTTTCTTATAACATTTATGGGTCTTTTTGGCTGCAGTGAACAATTGATTTTGAATGTAATTACATTGTGTGTGTGTGTGTTTCCTCCAAGATGATGTTCTAAGTTTGAAAGGTCAATAAAAGCACTGCTTTGCGTTATGAAAACCATTTGAGATCTCCAGCTTAAAGATCTCAAGAGAGAGATGAAGATTTTTTTTTTTTTGGCAGAAATGATGAACTGTTATTTGGAAAAATAAAAATAATGATATTCTAGATGCTCCTGCGAATATCATGCTAGTTCTGTCAATGTCTAGTCATGGGATAACTGGTGGAATTGCATTTCATCTTAAATTCATGATCAAGCAGAAAGATTTAAAGAGTTATGCCCTTCTTTAAAAGGGCACAATTTACCTGCCATTCGTCCATTCCTGGTTACAAAACAGCATTTGGGGGAAATAATAATACATCACTTGGAGTGAGTCCTAATAGAGTTTTTGAAAGAAGACTAGTTTTTTTTTTATTGTTGAAGTTAGCTCAAACAACTTGTTTTGAGGTTCAATCACAACTATTATTTCAAGAAGGAGGAAGGTTGAAAGAGATAGAATCACCTCTGATAGCATGCATTTTCTTTAAACATGGGAGGATTTCAATTGGTAGGGGGACATGTACTTAAAATACATCTCAAGTCAGCTGCATAAGGAGACCGGTTCAGCAGAAAAAGATAAATTTTGGAGAAATGCTTGACAGGTCAAATAATCTGCCCTATTCAAAAAATGTATATAGGAAGAGGCTGTCCATAATGGTATTTTGAGGGCGTATATGTTTTTCTCTTAAGCCTGATTCAGAGTCTGCTAAACATTTCCACTGGTAGCTGATCGGGGTCCTTTCCCAAGTCTTTTAGAATGAAAGGTGTTGAGTCTTTTTCTTTCTCTCTGTCTCTGTCTCTCTCATTTGTGTACTGCTTTTCCCAACATTCTTCCCAACATTCCCAGGACACTGATATTTAAATTGGCAAATTCAGACAGAATACCAGCTCTAGGTCTAGTATTTGAGAACATAAGGTCTGGGGTACACACACTGTGTCCATCTTATTATACGTCTCATTTCTTCTATATAGTGTCTAGCCAGATTCCACTTGACAGCCTACCAAGAAGGAAGAAATATTTTCCATAGCTGAGAGTTAAGGATGCAGCTGAGGTTATTTCTTGAGGAGGTCACAATTAGAAGCAGATTGAAAGAAACCTTTCATCCTTTCATCCTCCTTTTCTCCATCAATCCATCCATCCATCCATCCATCCATCCATCCATCCATTCTATCATCTATCTGTCATCTCTTATCTGTCTGTCTGTCTTTCTCTCTCTCTCTCTCATCATTTCTCTATTTATCATCTATCACTTGTCTATCTATCTATCATTATCTATCTATCTATCTATCTATCTATCTATCTATCTATCTATCTATCTATCTATCTATCTATCTATCTATCTATCATCTAGCTATCCTTTCACTTTTATATCCAACTTCAATCCTAACAGACTTTGGGTAAGTAACAGCAAGACAAAAATATTCAATTCAAAAAAATCAAATAAAAATATGAAGTACTTATTGCAAAAAAAAGTTATGCTTTTTTAAGGGCCAAAAGTATGTATGGGCAAGATGGTTTAACATTGCCAAAATGTAAGTAGGGTTGATGCCTTCTGTACTTTCACTGGAAGAGTCTTCCAAAGAGTAGGGACCACCACTGAAAAGGTCTCCTTCACACACCCCCCAAGGAGGAGAACAGATTCTCAGTAGGCTCCATTCTGGAATGTCAGACCAGACAGACAGATGATGTCCTGACAAAGTGTCCCCTGAATTATCCCAGTGCTGAGCTGTAGAAGACCATGGTGTCAGCGTTCCAATAAAACTCCCCATTTCATTCAGCACTCAGAAACAAAGATCATCCAAGTAAGAATTTAATTAAAGAAGTTATATTGGCACATCTGAGAAAACCTGAACCAGAGTGTTCCAGGTTTCCTCTCCAATAACTGAAAATCAAAATCCATCCCCTGCACCCAGCAGTCCATCACATGGCCCAATCAACCATCGTCCCCACTGGAGTCATTCTTCCAGCCATTCCTCTCCAGGTGCAGGGTAATCTTGTCCTTTACTTTATGAGAAAAATGTTGTCATGTCTAAACTTCCCCCTCTCATGAAATCCTCCTTCCCAAATTCCCAGGCACTAAGATGTGGCAGCATGGAAGCTTCTAAGTAAAATATGGCTTCCAAAGCTGACACATGGCTCTCTCTGCCTCTCTCTTTATCATCTCTGGAAGATGTTTGATGGGGAGTTTTCATTCAGTGTCCTTGTGAACTTAAGCATCCTTGAAATCCTCCTCCTCCTCCTTCTTCTCTACCATGCCAGCAACAGAATGAGCATGCTACTATTTTAAACTTTGGGGCTGTTTTCTGCCAGTTTTGTTTTTCCAAGAGGCCCAGAAATATGCAAAACCCGGAACAAAAAATAAGCAGAGTCAGAAGATGTTTCCCACTGTGATGTGGAGATAGCAAAACACACAATAAGCTTAGAGGACACTTAGAAATCCTCTTTCAATAAACCTTGTGATGTGTTTCTTCTACATTTGAGTGACTGTGCATAAAGATTCAATGCTTTTAACTGAAGCAAAGCATTGGGATTATTGGTATGCTTCAGGGAGGCTGGTTTTTTTTTTTCAGCAAGGGGGTTGGTAGGGGCTGATAATGCATTAGTAATAATGTACCATGCCGTGCAAGACACAGTTTGCTAAAATGTTCACACTTTCCTAGGCCATTCTTGTTCCTTTCTTCACTTTTACCTATTTTCTAACTGTTAGAAAAAGGGAGTTATTTTGGAATAATAACGATATGTTTCCTTTTAGCTGTATTTCAGATGTTTTTCTTTCTCCTTTATTGCCCAGAAATTTTTCAATCTTTCACTCTGATGTTTTGGCTTAGCTTTTTTTTTTGCTAAGATCTGAAGAATTCAGCCAGAGTTAAGATTTCATAAAAGCTTATATCCTCTAACAGAAATATTGCCAAGGGTGCATTTTGAGACCCACACTGGAAATGGGCTGAATGAATGGCCCCATTGTTGGTCTTGAATGGAGCAAGTGAGATAGTAAAGTTCTGTCTCCCTACATTCGTGGTCAGTAACATCATTTTTGATGGGAATGGAATGTGAGCCTGATGGATCTGGAAGGAGCCCTTTACAGGTACTCTGTGATGACCGGGGTGTAACACAAACATAACAAAATCCAAAATGTAAATAAATGTCCTTTAATGCCTCCAACTTGGCCCCACTGTTCAATAATTCTCAGTTGAAGATAAAACTTACTCAAAATCAAAAGTAGTCTTCAAAAGAAAGCAATACAGTCCGAACTTAATGAGCAGATCGAGGTGAAATAAAAAACTAAAATAAACTACAATGAAGGATTTTCCACAATGGACCAGGGTAAGTAATTACCAACTTCAAGAAGATAACAAGGCACACTTTGTTGGAAGGATGCCAACCAAGATAACTTCAGCCCAAAATAACACATGCTTTGCTTCTGACAATGCTGTGTTTTAACCGTCTCTCTTATACACTATTCTCCCCAGCTGCAACCAATGAGGGGGATCATGGCCGCTTCTTCTCTTGTAAGCCAAGTTGTTTCCTTCTCTATTCCTCCCTGCGTGTCCTAGGATGAAGAAGGGATGGGCCTGGGTCTTCATCTGACTGCTCAGCCAGCCTCTGCCCTCCCCCAGCCTCCTCCACAACCTCCAAAGCTACACTTTCACTCTGTTGGCTGTTCCTCCTCTCTCTCAGAGTCTGACTCTACCAAGGGCATATTCCTTGACTTATGACCACAACTGAGCCAAAGCTTTCTGCTGCTAAATGAGACAGTTGTTAAGTGAGTTTTGCCCCATTTTACGATCTTTCTTGCCACAGCTGTTATGTGAATTGCTGTGGACGTTATGCGTTATGTTAGTAAAATGGTTGTAAAATGAATCTGGTTTCCCCCATTGACTTGTCTTGTCAGAAAAGGGGATCCCATGACCCCAGGGACATTGTAACCATGATAAATATGAAGCAGTTGCCAAGTATCTCAATGTAAATCATGTGACCATGGGGATGCTCCAATGGTTGTAAGTGTGAAAAACAATTGTAAGTTTTGAAGGACTTCTGAAAAATCAACAGGGATGGATCTGACCTCACTTTGCAGGAGATGATGTTCCATAAGGTGGGCACCATGGCAGAGAAGGCCCACCTCTTGGGATTCACCAAGAGCAGCTCCCTAGCAGATGGGATATATTGAATTCTGTATCTAATAGGAAAAGCAGATACAATTGGGTACATGTCAAGGCTCCGGTAGTTACCCCCATTTAAATCATGAATCTCTAGCCAAATTTTCAAAAGTTAAAGAAGATTGTTGGTACTGCTTAGGTGTATCATAATTCATAATTCTCCAATGGGACACATCCATAGCCAAGAGTCATCAATCATACTCTCCAGTTAGAATTTTGCACAGCAAAAACTTCGGTCACCTAGAAACTATCTTTGAAAACATTTATGGAATGCAAGTTGCCCACTGCTCCCCTCTCCCTTTCTGTTGGCACCTCTAAAAAGGCCATAGACATATTTTATGAGTTGACAGTATAATCTTTTCCCCTATATCCTAAAAGCATAGTCTTTATTTTAAGCAAGGTTAAGGAGCAATAAAATTACAGAATTGGTCTAAACTAAATGGAGAGATCAGCTTCAGAAATTCTTGAATTGCACAGAAATTTAAGAAATTTGTCACAAGCCAAGGATACAGTACCTTTGAATTAGAGTTCAGTACCTTGAATGTGTTTGTGTATGTATCCAATCAAGATGTTGATGAAACCAGGACAAAGAAAGTCAAAATCCAAGTTGGATTTAATTTAACTTCCATTTAAATGCATTCCTAACCCTAGGAATCTCCAGTTGATAAGCGGTTGAACTTATATCAACAATTTTGCAATATTTATTTTGCAATTCGGCTAAAAGTTTAATGCTAAGGATTTGTTCTAGCTTGATTTGTTTGAATGCTCTCTGCTTTCTCTCTCAGATTCCCACATGTCTCCTATCTGTAGTCTTTAAATTACTGTTTGCAAGAGAATAGAGTTTTGAAGCTGACATGACTTATGTATCTCAATGATCCTCTGGTGTCCTCTTCCCCCTCTTTGTGATGAAACATGCACAGAGATGCTAATTAAGAATGATTGGGGGAATTCAATTTAAGGAAAGACTAGCAGGATGTCTTCTTTCTTTACTAATGTAACTGGTTGACAAAACATGAACTTAAGGCCAACTCTGACATCATATTGCTTGAATACAAAATTGCTGCATTTATAAATCTCTTTGCCAAACATTTCTTAATAGAAACCACTCTATCCAACAACTGTTGCAGAACACAATCCATCTGTATTCTTTAAGCCTTTTTGCCTTGATATTATATGGTTTTCAAAAAGAACAGTGTACTTCCTACTTCCTTAAATGTTGGCAACCTTTTCATGACAATAAGGAGGATCTTTTTTTTTTACAGGTATCTTTGTTATAGGGCCTTGTTTGCATGATAAAGTCTTGATGTTGGTTTATTTGTTGTGATTGTTAACACTTTTCAATATATGGTGATCATGGATAGCTAAATATGCATCAGAGGCATTATTTGTTGCCAATGACCCATTAAGGTCCCTTTAGAATTAGCCTTATAAATTAACAAGTCTTTTCTAGACTGCATCCTTGTCTTAGTAGTGAATTGGTCAGTGCCCTCTTCTACTACTTGATGTGGACGTATGGATGCTATAATTCTGTACACAGTTTGGAAAGATCTCATAGAAGCTTTCTATAAGAGTCTTCTTTCCTCCCCTTTGATTTACTGATCCCCTTGTCCTTTTTCTCACCTTGGCAGTTCCTTATATAACCTTTTCTTTTGCTAAGTTATTTTACCTGAAGCCTTATTCTGGAGTGTCAACTGTTAAGCCTCACCCAACAGAACTTGGCAGAGCATTCTGGCTGAGTTCTGAGATGTGGTTGCTTAACTTGATCAGCAAAAATTCAAGAAGTTTAAAGGTGTAGGGAGAAGGAGTTATTTTTGCTGGCATCAATGCCAGATGCCTGGTTAAGCTGTTTAGATGATAAGTAGGATTCGTGCCTCTCATTTGGCCAAAGACTTTTATATGTTACAAACTTGTGGTTCTACTAATATGTATCTTGACTGTGGTTAGTTTTCTCTTTTCCCTACAAAAATATATAAAATATACTTTTGATTCTTTTCTCAACCCATCCTAAAAGTTACAAGTTAGTAAGAAGATGAAGTTGCATAAGACAATCACAGCACAGATTTCAGCATTATCAAATTCATAACCTGCAGGTCACATAAGAATAGAATTCCAGGAGGGCGGAGCTGACGTTGTGATGATACGACATGCGATCTTGGAGGTATCTTTGCTCCTGGACGGTCCAATCAGATCTAAACTGTCCAGAAGAGATGGTGAATGTAAAGAGCGTATCCTGTCGATCCCAGGAACACCGCAAAGTCTCTGGTAGATCCAGGAGAAGCTCTTTTTGCCAGTGGCAAAGAGGCAGCCATTAAAGCTGCTGAAGTTGGGACAGCTCCAACGAACGAGAGCAGAGAGATGTGCCAGTTTGGTGAGGTATTTTTCTTTTTCTAAGATCTGAAAGGACACCCCAGGAAAAGATGAATCTGTAAAAGTTTTGACAGAAGTGATTAAGCAGCGATTTTAAACAGGAAATCAAAGGTAATATTTTTTTTATTTTTTTTATCAATTGCTGGATTTTACACATGATTTAGATTTTGAAACTGGACTTTTTTTTTTTCTTCTCTCTTCCACCTATTCTTTCTTTCCTTTTTGACTTTATAATATTTAGGCTTAAGAGACTCTCTCTAGTCATTTTTTATTTTTTCCCTTTTAATTATTTATTATAATTTGTTTGGAAAAGAGGGGGAAAGTGAAACCAGAAGAACTTTGTAAACACTGACAACTAGAGGCTTAGAAATATTCTATCCTTTTTTTTTTCTTGACTAGACAAGCTGAGAAAGAACTGAGACTTCTTTTCAATGCCTGTTTGATAAGATAGATGAAGAGCGTGGGAGAGTATTATTGGGTGCTCTTCTGGGTTTCCTGTCAATAGCTGGAATCTGGTGTTGAAGTTTATAGATAAAAAAGGTGACAAGACTCTGGAGAAGAGAGTTATCCAAACTTTGGATAACCACACAAGGTGCAGTGTGCTTTTTTTTTACTTTTTAAGCCTGGGTTATTCTTACTTTAACAAACCCTCTTTACTAGCTTACTTTTTGTAATAGCTATTGGGTCTTTTGGTCTTTTGGGACTCGTTTGTCTTTCTTTTGTTTTTGAAGTCTAATTTTTATGTTTGCATTTTATTTTAAAGGAAAGTTTTAGTATTAATGATTTCCTTCCTTTTTCTTTCTTTTTTTTTAGGGATGTTTCTTTTCTCTCTTCCCTCCCTTTGTATTTTTTTTTCTATTTCCCTTCCTTGATGGGGTTTTTTTTTGTGGCTCTTTTTTTTTTTTGTTATGCCTCCTTTATATACCTGAGACCTTTTAATTGATTAAGATGTTGAGACCTTGAAACTTTCTTTTCTCTTATCTTTTTTTTTATTATTTTTTATTTTCCTGCCTTGTTCCAGGATTTAACAATTTTTTTATTTTTTTTTTGTGTGTTTATGGTCTTTTTCTCCATTTTTGAGTTTTTTTACTGCTATCTAACCAATTGATTGATTAAGGATACAAGAAACCTGAGTATATATTTATTATTATTATTATTATTAATTTTATTATTTATTATTAAGTTATTATATATTATTATTATTATTGAATAAAATGACGTAATCAGTTATAGTAATAGCAATAGTAAATAGTAATAATAATAATATTTGGCTTCTTTTTCCCCAAACCTATTTTTTACTTGAATTACATTGGTTATTTCCAAAGTGCATTAAGTCTAGAAGAACCTGAAGATTTTTTGAAATTGTCTGAAATGAATAAGGAAAGAAACCAGCCCCTGGTTTCTCAAGCTTCTATCTTCTTCTCTCCAATCTTGGAGGACAACGCTCAATACAAGATGATTGTTACAGCAAGAAAAATACACAGGAAAAAGTGTCGTTGCAGATGATATATGCAAGGAATTCAAAATATACAATATAGAACAGAGAATATTGAAAAAGTAGAACAAAGAACAGGAAAAAACTGATGAAAAGGTGGAAGCATTCAACAAATGATGATGAAAGGTATGGATGAGAGATTCCAAAAAATTGAAGAAGATAAACAAAGAGATTAAGAAGATTGGAGATATTGATAGCAGATTAACTGTGGTTGAAACAAGATAAAAGTGGGGATGTTGAGATAGGAAGACGGCACAGTGCACAGAATTTTATCTCGATTCCAAAAACATAGAGAAGAACAAGGGACAGAAACTTAGCTAAAGATAATGATAGAAATTTTGGCTGAAGCAATCTGGATATAATAAAGAGAAATGATGGACATGGAGTAGACGAGGTATATTGAGTCTTTCAAAAGCTATGCAATGAGAAATAGCTTACCCAGAGAAGTTACATCAGATTTAACAAGAAAGCGCATTAAAATGCAAATATTGCAAAGTGGCAAGAGGAGAAAACATTGCAATATAAAGACAAAGAGATTGTGGTCTTTAAACAAAGTACTCAGAAGAGTGAACAAGAGATGAGAAGAGAATAACCAATTTCTGACTAAAATTCTACTTAACAAAGAGGTGAAATTATAGATTTGGCTGATTCCAGACAAGGTTAACATTCACATGGCAAGAACAGAGACACAGAATTGACTGCAATTTGAGAAAGCGGAAATTATTTTATTAGCAGAATATTTTGTCAGGAAGAAGGAGGAGGCAGAAAAGAATGTCCTCTAAATTGGAATTCCAAAGAGGTCTTGCACATAACGACTGAACAGGAAGAAAGGTACAGTAGGCGGAAAGGTGAAGTCAAAAGAACAACGTTGAACTAAAAGATCTATGAGAGGTGTTCAAACCTAATTACAAAATATAAATCATGGAAGGAAAAATGATTGCCAATTAATATAAATGGACTTAACTCACCTGTTAAAAGAAGGAAAACTTCCATAAGAGTAGAGAAGATTATTTGAGTATAAATCTACCTGAAAGAGGTACATATCAAAAAGCACATGAAAACAATTGCCTGATAGCAGAGCCAAAATTAGGGAAAATATTTAATTTCTTTGACACAATGCAAGAAAAGAGGAGTGGTTTTATAGCATTACAAGATATTATTTCCAGCGAAATTGATCTATACCGGATGACGATGGAAGAATTACTAATGTGGAAATAATGGCAATAATATAGATAACAACTATTCATATTGTTCATGATTATTATTCATATTATTTATACTATAATCACGCACTCCTGGTGCAAATCTATGCTCTGAATGACAATCAAAAGAAGAATTTTTCATAAAAATTTTACATATGAAAATAATTGAACTGGACATCCTAATATGTTATGATGGGAGGATTTTTATGGAATTGTAGATAATAAATGGAACTACACAGCACAGAAAACAACAAACAAAAAGAAAGATCTCTATAAAATCTTTTTTTAATAATATGATAGATGGAAATAAACTTAAATAGATTACATGGAGAGAAAGGACAAGGCTACAGACTTAACAATATCATACTCTAATCAGACAGACATTCATCATGGTCCCAGAATGATAGATATGATGTCAACTGAATTGTTTTAGCTAATATTCAATGAATATAAATATTGAACACAAGTGCTTGGGCAGATCACAATCCAATGGAACAAATTAAATGGGAAAGGACAAAGAAAAGATCTAGATGGGACATTAAATAATCTTTAGTAAAGGAAAAAATACTTCATACAGTGGATGGAGAGAGCATTAGAGTTTTTCTTATAGAGAACAACAAAAAAGAAGATAACCTCAATGCAAAACCGTATGGGATACATGAAGGCAATATGCCACAGGCTTTACATAATAGACTATACAAGGAAAGAAATTATGAAAAAGACCTAGCCTGCTAAGGCATTAGAGGATGAGTATAAAGGACTTGAAAAAGAGCTACAGACAGAATGCCACAGAAAAAGGACATTAAGTTAAAAAATGGATTTATAATTAAACCATAAAATGGGACTAATGGAAAAAGAAGACTAGCAACAAAAATCAGACGGTGCGACAACAGAACTAGTTTTGAAGATGCAAATAAACCAGGTAGATGGTTAGCATACAATTGGAGAAAGGAGAAAGAATCAAGGAAAATATTGCAATAATAGATGACCAAGGCCAAGTTTACTTATGGTAGTAAGAAGAAGAAGGAAAATAATACGAGACTATTATGGAAAACTATACCACACAAGAGAATATGATGAGAAATAGAGTGAAACAGCACTTACAAGAAATGCCTAATTTACCCTCAGATTACCTACAGAGATGAAAACAATGTTAGAAAGCAAATATAACTGATGTGAAGTTAACTGAAGCACAATGGAGCACACCAGCCGCATGGAACTTCCAGCGAGTAATTTTATTGAACCTACAATATCATTGAACCTCCATTGCTAGAAGTTATGAATGAGTTAAGTTAAAAGAAGAAGATCCGCAAATCATGGTCAGAAGCTTTATTTACACCTTATCCCAAGAGGAGGACTGATCCATTATAAAATGAAGAACTATAGAACCTATTTCCTTATGAACACAGATTACTAAATTTTGTGCTTCAATAATTGGCGAGACTAAAAATACTTAACATTTTTATACCACTCTGATCAATGGATTTCTGGCCAAGGAGACAAATTAAAGACAGTATTGAGAGGAATCTTTGACACTTTGATTCGTAGGCACACCTGAAAAGCAAATTAGCTTTGATATTTTTAGTGCACCAGAAGGCATTTGATCATGTGAAACTGGTGATTATGTTATTACAGCTAGAAAACAGAATGGGCTCGGTTACTGTTTGTGGTCTGGTCAGTGTGCAGCTCTGGGTCGGTGGAGTCTCTTTAGTCAAGGCCCACTGCGGTCCCTCAATGGCCTCGTCCATGATTGTTGAGAATTCGCAACGCTCTCTCCAATGTTCCTTAGAGCCGCCACGAAAAATCCCTATGCTCTCACCTTCCCTTTTTGGCCTCGCTTGTAGAATTCGTGGTCTCTGATGAAGGTTTTGAAGAATGGCTGGCACATAATGGGCTCTCAGTTAGTTTGTCTAAATCTGGCACGCCATTTGCTTCACATCCTGGGGTTTTGCCAATGCTTGGTCATCTGAACACTGTGTGGTCTCCACAGTGGATTAGGAAAATGGCTCTCCTTCTCTTATTGGGATTCCTTGTAAGTTTGTTCGCCTTCTAACGGAACATTCAGGAACCGTCGATGTAAGAATCGCAGTCTTCCGGTCGCTAGGCTTGAATGGTGTGGTGGTGCATCTGTTGCTCGGCCATCTTGTTTAGCCTCGGTTTTCTGGCCACGTCTCGAATGATTTCTTTGTTCAGCTTCCCACCGTTCGTGCAGTGTTCTGTGTGGGAACGAACGCTTCGAAGACCCAGTGTGCATACTTTCAGCTCTTTTTTATTTGTCTCTCTGTGCTGGCTTTCTATATGCGGAGCTGCGGCAACCTCTTTTATAGCGGCTACTCGCGGCTCATGGCCAATGTCGGCTCTTCAAAATTCCTGCTGTCAGGTGGACCAATCAAAATGGACTATTCAAATATATAACAGTTACTGTCTCAGGAAGCCTTGATCAGAACACTGTGTCCACCTTATAGGTCATCATTTCATGGAGGAAGTTTTATTTCTGGTAGATAAGATAAATCCTGGAATTTGGCCTCAGATGGATTGGACAGCCCCTTATCTAAAATAGGTATAGGGTTTCCTGCTTGAGCAGTTATTCTGTTATGCCCTGCAATTACAGTCTTGAATTTCCCAGTTCCCTGCAGATTGGGAGGTTAGAGAGCAAGCAAATTAGAGAGCTATATCTTGATATTACGGACCACCTTAGCTCTTCCTTCACAGCTGATGCACTTTTGGACCACTAAACAACCCAGCAGTTGTCTTTCATGGCCATCCAACAGCTGATAATGCCTCTCTCTTTTTCTTTAAAAGTTTAAACAGCTTCCCTGCCCATGTTTTTAGGTCATTTTCTGGCAGGGAACTCAAGCCATTATCAGAATCACTAGCAAAAGGAGAAATCCACATGGAAAAAGATAATTTTTTCAAGGGTTGAGGAAACATCTTCATAGGATGGTGATCCCCTCCTGTAGGGATCACTTCTGATGAACTATACATAATCTGTTTCCATTGTAATAATAATAGAGCTACCGTAATAATCCTGCCAGTAAGACATGGCCATTAAAAGCAGTGTTTACATCTGGGTCTCCCTATTCTACTCCCAACACCTATTTCAAAATGGAGTTTGTTGACTGTAATCAGGATAATTTAAATCTTTCTAGTCTTGTTGCTGATTAGCAAGGGAGGTTTGCAGGCAATCCGATTTGCTGATCCTGAAAAACTTCCATTCTGCTTCTTAACTTAAACTTCCTTCTAATCTTCAGTGTATGAAGTCCCAGTCAGGGGCTTTGCAGATGGCTGTGTCATCTTCAGCTGAACAGTGTCCACTCAAGATGAAGGATTGTCTTTGGAACAAAACAGTTATATGGAGAGTTGGGATGAGCAGAACAGAGCACCAATACCCAGAAAACCAGTAATAAATAAATAAAAAATTGCAGATCAATAAAACTGCAGATCAATGTGTTTACAGTTGGTTTTTGTAGCCCCTGTCTTAGGGCCTTAGACACTTTCCAAAATTGCCTTAGTTATTCTTATTTTTTTGAAATTTTCTCTTTTTCATGTTAATTGGCTTGTTAGGAGCCTTCTGGATTTTTTGTTTGTTTTAGCATCACACAACAATTGTGAGTCAGGATCTGTAGAGGTAGAACTAGGAGTTTCCCCTTCTCATTTTGACTCTTTCTTCATCCACTCCTTGTTTCGGCAATTCTCCTTTTAAGCACAAATCCTTCAACAGATTGGTCGACCTTCAACAGATTAAGATAGCCTCCTCTGGATTAGTATGTTCCACATGTGATGTAAATTCTGTCCCAGGTTCATGATTTACCTTCTGGCCAAGATTACACCCTGCTCCTAATATCCTCTGAAAAGCAATGTCTGAATCTCTTTAGGAACAGACATGTTTGTCCAGCTGACGATGGAAGGAAGCCACCAAGATAACAAAATGGCTCCAGGGATTTAGCAGAGCTGCTCCAAGGACAATATTTATGACTTCTTCTTCACTACCCCTGAAATTGGCAGCTTGCTAGCAAGGCCTAGCCATGCCACCTTAGCAAATACGTTCAATGTTTGCCCCTGTTCTTTGCTGATAGTCCTTAGTTTTATCCGTATCTTAAGAAAGACGGCATGTGCATACGTTGATTGATATCTGAATTTTCCAAAAGTGTTATTTGCTCTTCAATGACATCCTGCATTGGTTCTTACACTACAATGTCCTTGGTGGGATGTTGGATATGTGTTTTGCATCCTAAAGACATTTGAAATGTCACCCTGCCTTTCAAAAAGCCGAAAAGAGCAAGAATACCCGTGATGAAAACAAACGAGCCAACATTTCTTCAAAGTTTTAGCTGTTTATTTAAATGCAACTTAAATCACCCTTCGGCCATGTTTCCAGAGCAGCTGACATTCAGGAGACTACAAATTAAGGCAACGTAAACCATGCCAAATTAATTATCAAAAAAACAGGAACCTTTATTCTAATCAAGATTCATTACATCACATTGGAAAACTAGACTAGTCGGAGAGGGTGAAGTGCCAAAGGGTTGTTTTTTTAAAAGAAATAGCATTCAACAGAGGAAGTAAATAAAAACAAAAAGTCTTCAGCATCTTGTGAAATGTTTCCTCCAGACATTTTCAATAATTTCCATCATTCCTTCCTTCCTTCCCTCTCCCCTCCTCCCTCCCATCCATCCATCCATCCATCCATCCACATAGCTGCTCATATCACAAAGCAAGGGACTTTGGACATAGTATAACCAAGTTAAAACAAAACTTTGGGAGATATTATTGAATGAAAGGTAGATCAGGTTTGGTAGGAGAAGAAGAGGCTGAGCTGGAAGGCAGGGTTAAACATGTCATCAGTTTGGAGTCATTGCATTGTGACAAAAGTTCTAAACCTAGCACCCCTGTGAATTATGTTAACTTTTATCTAGTGCCAATTTAGCCTTGGTTGTTAGTGGATCAGGTTCTAGTATGAGAGATAGCAATAATAAACACTTCTATGCTTTGAACTCAATGTAGATATATATATA
>BHFT01015256.1:0-49360 GCA_004320025.1 Laticauda laticaudata | reverse complement strand
AGAAGGAAAAAAGAAAAAGCAAAAAAAGAAGAAAAAGAAAAAAACAGGCACAAAAAAAAGAAAAAAAGAAAACGAAAAAAAAGAATGAAAGAAAAAAAAACAATGAAAGAAAAAAAAAAAAAAAGAAAAAAAACAAAAAAGAAGGAGAAAAAGAACAAAAAAAAAAAAAAATAAAGAATAAAGAGAAAGAAAACAGAAAAAGGAGAAGACTAGAAAAAAGAAAGAAAAAAAGAAAAACAAAAGAAAAAACAAAGAAGAAAAAAAATACAAAAAAGGAAGAGAGAAGAAATAGTAAGAGAGAACAAGAATCAGATGAAAGAAAAGAAAAAGACAGAATAAAAAAAAAAAAAGAGAAGAAAAAAGAAAAAAAAAAATAGAAAAAGAAAAAAAAAGAAAACAAAAAAACAAGAAAAAACGAATAGAACTCAAAAAAAAAAAACAAAAGGAAAAGAGAAAAAACAGAACGAAACACAGAGAAAAGAAAAAAGAAGGAAAAAAAAGAAGAAGAGAAAAAAACAGAGAAGAAAAAAAAAGATAAGGCAAAAAAAAAGAGAAGAAATAAGAAAAAAAAAAAAAAAAAAAGAAAGACAATAGAAAATAAAAAGAAAAAAAAAAAGGAAAGAAAGCAAAAGAAATAACAAAGAGAAGAAAGAACAAGAAAGAAAAAAAAAGAAGCAAAAAAAGAAAATAAAAAAAGAAAAAAAGAAAAAAACAAGAAAAAAAGAAAAAAAAAAAAGTACTAAAAGAAAAGACGAAAACAAAACAGAAGAGAAGAGGAAAAAGAAAAGAATAAAAGAAAGGATAAGAACAGGCAAAGAAAGAAAAAGAAAAAAAGAAAAGAAGAAAAGAAAGAAAAGAGCAAAAAACAAAAAAAAGAAAACAAAAAAAAAAGAAAAAGAAAAAAAAAAAAATGAACAAAAAAAAAAAAGGAACAAAAAGAAAAAAAGAAAAAACGAAAAAAGAAAAAAAAAAGAAAGCAAATCAGAAGAAAAGAAAAAAGAAGGAGAAAAAGAAAGAAAAAAAAAAATAGAAAAAAAAAGAAAAAGAACAAAAGAAAAAAAAAAAAAAAAAAAAAGAAGAAAAAAGAAACAAAAAAAAAAAGAAAAAAAAATAATCAAAAGAAAAAAAAAAAAAAAAGAAAAGAAGAAAAACAAAAAAAAAAAAAAAAAAGAAAAAGAAAAGAAAACAAAAAAAAAAACAAAGAAAAAAAAGAAAAAAAAGAAAAAAGAAAGAAAACAGAAAAAAGAAGAAGAGAGAGAAGAACGCAAAAAAAGAAAAAAAAACAAAAAAACGAGAAAAAACAAAAAAAAAAGAAAAAAAAAAAAAAAAGAAAAAAAAGAATAAAAAAAAAAAGAAGAAAAGAAAGAAAAAAGAAAAAGAAGAAAAAAGAAAAAAGAAAGAAGAAGAGGAAAAAAAAGAAAAAAGAAACGAAGAAAGAAAGAAATAAAAAGAGAAAGAAAAAGAGAAAGAGAAAAAAAAGAAGAAGAAAAAAAAATAAAAGAGACGAAAACAAAAACAAAAAAAAGACAAAGAAAAGTAAAGAAAAAAAGAAAAAAAGAAAACGGAAAAAAAAGAAACAAGAAAAAAAAAAAAAAAAAGAGAAAAAAAAAAAGAAAAAGGGAAAGAAAAAAGAAAGAAAAGACAAAAAAGAAGAATAAAAGGAGCAAAAAAAAAAAAAAAAAGAAGAAGCAAAAAAAAAGTAAAAATAAAAACAAAAGAAAAAGAAAAACAAAAAAAAAAAAAAAAAAAAAAAAAGAAAGAAAAAAAAAATAAAAAAAAAAAAAAAAAAGAAAAGAGAAAAAGAATAAAAAAAAAAGAAAAAAAACAAAAAATCAAAAAAGGAAGAAATACACAATAACATAGAAAAAAAAAAAAAATAAACAAAGAGGAAAAAAAGAAAAAAGAAAAAAAGAAAAAGAAAAAAAAAAGAAAGAAAAAGAAAAGAAAAAAGAACACAGAAAAAAGGAAAGTACAAAAAAAAAACGAAAAGAAAAACAAAGAAAGAAAAAAAAAAGGAGAAAAAAAAAAAAAAAAAAAAAAAGAAAAGAAAAAAAAAAAAAAAAAGAAAGAACAAAAAAAAGAGAAAAAAAAAAAAAATAGAAAGAAGAAAAATAAAAAGAAAAAGTAAAAAAAACAAAAAAATAAAAAGTAAAAATGGAGAAAAAATAAAAAACAAAAAAAAAAAAGAAAAAGAATACAAAAAAAAAGAAAAAAAAGAGGAGAAAAGAAAAAAGAAACAAAGAAAAAAAAAAAAAAAAAAACAAAAAAAGAAAGAAGGAAAGAAAGAAAGAAAGGACAAGAAAGAACACTATAAAAAAATCCCAATGACCTCGCTGGGTTTATACTTATGTAATTTGCACAATTTAAAGCCTTTTCAATCCTCAATTGCAACAAAGCAACAGCAGGTCCTACCAGCTACAATAAGTTGAAAAGTTAGACAATCAGTTGTTATGTGAATTGCTTTCCCCACTGAGTTTGCTTCAGAAGTTACAAAAGCTATCCATGAGCCAGGACATTTGCAACCATCATTTCTATGTAATCTTAGTCATATCCTAATCTACGGTATATCATGACCTATTATTATATAGGTATGACTATAAGTGTGAAACTGTGTGTAAGTCACTTCGTTCAGGTGTGGCAACTTTAACTGTCACTCACCTGACTTATACACACAACACAAACACACCACAACACACACACACCACACAGATAACAATACAGTACAGACCCACACACAACCACAGACACATAGATACAGGAACCCAACACTAATTATATGGGCTGTTCAGCTTCCTTCGGATTATTCCCACGTCATTGTAGTGCTTTTAAAAGTTGTAAGCAACATTCGCAGAATCGATCACTCTGCACATCATCAGCTTCTGTACTGAGTTCATCTATGGGCAGGCTATCACAGCGCGTTTTGTTTTAAATTTAGGCGTAGCTCAAATTTGAGCTTATTGTTGATCCCACAATGGTTTTGTTTTTACATCCTATTGGTTAGGGAGTCTTGGTCTTGTTTATTTGTCTTGGAGTTTGTTTATGGTGTTCTCGGTTCTATCTGTCTGGTTTGTGGCTTGATTTGCTGCAACACTGTGTCTTTAATTGGAGGCTTTCAGTCAGCTTCTTCGCGGTGAAAGGGCACTATCATCTATAAGGAAGCTAAGTTCATCATGAGTCGCCTGGTTTAGGTTGTGTTTGAGGCTGGAGTACAGAGGGGATCTGTTTGTGCCAGGGTTTGCCTGCTTGTGGGTGTGGAGATCTTTCTATTTGAGATGCAGCTTCCAATGATTGACCCGTCTGGTGGAATCATCTCTCTCTATTCATGCTTTCAGGTCTTTTCAATCTCCTAGGTTCTCTGATAATTTGTGGCTGAGGTTTTCTGTGGCTGGCTTTCCTCAACAGTAGCTGCCTCAAATTAAACTAAACGTCTGTGACTACCTACTCACAGACGAACTCAATTACAGAGCCTGTGTGGCAGATGAGATTTTCCAAAACGTTGCTACAACTTTAAAAGCACACATGACGTTGGATAATTACCCGATGGAAGCTGAACCAACAGCATACACACACACACACACACACACACCAAACAACACACACACACACACTATATATATATTATGTGTGTGGTGTGGTTGGTTGGTGTGTGTGCTGTTTAGCTCCTTCGGGTATATATCCCACGCATTGTAGTTCTGTTTAAGTTGTAGCAACGTTCAGCATAATCTCATCTGCCCATACATCAGGCTTCTGTATGGAAGTATGGCAGATGATCGATTCTGCTGAACTGTTCTACACTTTAACGAACTACAATGACGTAGGATATACCCGAAGGAAGCTAAACGCACACATTAATACCCGCAGAGCTTAAAAAAACTATATATTTATATATATATATGTTTTTTAAGCTTCGGCGGACTTACATGTGTGCTGTTAGCTTCCTTCGCGGTATTATCCATTCATGTAGGATACCACCAAACCCAAACCATGGGCAAGTTAACACTGATGACACATTTGTGTTCGGCCATGGAAAAAGAAAACCTAAAACAATTTCCTAAGACACACCTAAATAGCACACACCCCAAAATCCAAGTCACCATGGAAACAGAAATAAACAAAAACTACCATTCCTAAGTGTACTAATCTACAAAAAACAGATGCACTGACACACCATATACCAAAGAAACCACCACACCAATCCACCTCAACACCAATCCACCACCACGCAGCACAGTAAATTCCGTGATGAAACACTAATTATCCAGACAAAGATTCTGCAGACAAGACCATTAAAGGACTGAAACTAAGGCCACCCCCTGACTGAAGTATTTGACAGCAATGGCTTCCCAAAAAAACAGCAAAATCACAACGTGATCCACAAAAACACACCAGAATAACGGAGACCTAGAAGACCAACAGACCTATGAAAGCTGTCTGCCCACATAGGGATACAGATTAAATCAGTAAGTACTCACAGGCATACATTCAAGACTGCCTTCAAAACAGACAAAAAAATAGGCAGCCAATCCATGAGGAACCCAAAACAACAATTACCTGGAAAACAAAGCATATACGAAACTTCCCTGTAACATCATGCAGCCGGCACATACATTCGGAACCATAGTAGGAATCAGTACCGCCTGGATGAACACACAAATGCAGTAAAAAGCTGGAACACACCTCCTCACTAGTCCAACACATGAAAACACCAGTCACAACATCAACTTCAATGGCACCAAAACCAGCCAACTATAAGAAAACCCAGCCACCAGAATCATCAGAAAGCCATAGAGATGGAAAAAAGACCTGACAGCATGAATAGAAGAGATTGATTCAGCAGACTGTAATCATTTGGAAGCCTGCCACTTCTCAATAGAAGATCACCACACCACCAAACAGACAAAACACCTTGAGCACAGACAGGACTCCCTCTGATGCCTCCAACTCAAACACCCACACCTGAGCACAGACAATCCTCCTGATGCCTCCAACTCAAAACCACCCCCCACCAGGCCCCAGGTGAAACCCAGCTTGCTATATGATAGCAGCCGTCCTTTCACACGAAGCCAAGCTGACTGAAAGCCTCCAACACAAGAACCAGAGTCGTTAGCCACAAAATCAGAAGCCACAAACAGAACAGAAGAAACCAGAAACACCAATTCCAATCCAAACTCCAAGGCACTGAACACAGCCCATGCTCCTAGCCAATCAGATGGACCAGCTTAATTGAAATAGGAGCTGTGAGAACCCAATCATACAGAAGACCTATGATGGCAGAGGATTCTGCTAAACGTTGCTACAACTCTTAACAGCACTCGAAATGACGTGATAATTCCGAAGGAAGCTATAAACGCATATATGATATGTTGTGTTGTGTGTGTTGGTGTGTAGTGTTTTCTGAGGTTTTCGCGGAGTATTTGTTTTATGTAACCTCTACATGGAAAACACTTTGAACCAAGCTCTAGAAAATATGTCCAACCAACTCTGGCTCATCACGTAGATGACACTTCATTACTCTGGCACACGGAAAGAAAAACTGAACAACTTCTCACATCACCTCGAACGCTTACACCCAAATACCAATTCACCTATGAAAACAGAAGCCAACATCAACTTCCGGCCTTCCTAGATGGTCTTAGTGTACAAAACTCCAATGCTCCTGGACACACCACTAACCAGAAAACACATACAAACCGCTGTTCTACAATGCACTCTCACACCACCACCCAGACAGTCATTCCGTAGCCAAGACACTCATCTCCAGAACCAAATGTTGCCGGGATGAAAACACTTAAAAACGAACTACACCTCTCACTATGTACTTACAGCAATGGATTCAAAAAATTCCACCTATCCAAAAAGAAATCCAACAAAAGCCAAGACCAGAGAACAAGAGAAGCAAGCCTCCTCCCATATATAAAGGACTACGACAAAAATCAGAAGACCTCCAAAAAACCACAAATTTAAAACAGCATTCCTGCACAACAGAAATATCCACCATCCTAAGAAACCCAAAAGTAAACTTCGAACGTTAGAAACCGGAGTTATCGATCCCCTTGCACTGGGCCTGCCACTACAACATTAGGACAAAAAACAGAAGAATATGCACGCATTGGAAGAACAACAAAACTTCAATCAGAAAAGAGAACTGCACTCTTCCCTGGTCCAACACTCTCAAAGCCATCGGGACATGAATATTGAACTTTAAAAATACCGAACATCGCCAAAACCGAACACTTTCAACAACGAATATCAGAGAAGCATAGAGATAGAAACGCCCACAAGCTGAATAAACGAGAATACCTCCCGCTACCAAACATTGGAACTGCCCTCATTAATAAACGATGTACCTAATGAGAATGACACCAGACCCACACCACAAGTGCCACCACAAATGCACCACACTTCCACGCAGAAAAAATGACTCGCACCACACAAAGAGGAGACATTGACCACGAACCAGAAGCATACTGCAGTACACTACCCACTTCAACCCCTTGACCCATACAAGAAGCAAACCTGACCCCACATGAAGATGTGCACGACCCAACACGAAGCAAACACAAGATCACAGCTCACCAGCTCAAATCCCAGCAACTAAGACTAACCTGAGCACAGCCATGCCCCAGCCTAGCGAACCCACAACCCCAGCCAATCAGAGCACAGCCAACCCCCTTACCATCAGACACAGCCAAAACCCCCACCCAAGAAGTCACACCCCCCACAAGCAGTTAAAAGAGAAGCAGCTGCAAGCTCCATACTCTGAAAGCACAGAGCTGAATAAAACTAAGCCTGAAGATTGATGAATGAGCTTCATCGAAACGTTGCCAGTACTTCCACGTTCTACGCGGGAGAACCGATAACTCAGAGATCCACTATATTTATTATATATATCTATATAAATAATTTAATATATATAATTATATTACTTATATAATATATATATATATATTATATATATATATATGTTTTTTAATTTTTTACTCCCGGGTACTTACATTTCTGCTGTTAGCTTCCTTGGGTATTATCCGTAGTCATTGTATTCTGTTAAAGGTGTAGCTCATTGTAGTTCTGTTATATGTACAACGTATCAGCAGAATCTAATCGCCATCATCAGGCTTCTGTATGGAAGTATAATATAATATATATATAATGAGTCAATTGTTGTAAGTACAATGTGGAGGACTGGTTCAAATTGCCACACACTGAACAAAAGTGACTTAGTCCAAGTTTTCAATTATGCCTTTCAGCACCCCATGGTCACCTCCCAAATCGCTCTCAAACTGACTAACAATATATTGACGTTTTGCAATGGGGCCCGGGATCCCTTTTGCGACCTTACTCCATGGGAGCTAGATTCACTGACAACCACACTATCAACCTAACAACTGTAATGATGCATTTTAACTACTGTTGGCAAAGAAAATGGCATAAATGGGCCAGAGTCACATAACAAAGTCTCCACTTAGCCAACAGAAATTTTTGGCCCCAGTTTTTGGCCACAACAGTGCGACTACCTGTTCTTGATCTGCAACAAAGTTTTGGTTTCATTAATGCTCCTGCTCTGAATGCACAGCTTTTGAAGAAGACAGTGGACAGAATCCTTCACTTCTGATCCAGCTGTCTAAACACAACAAACCCTCTGAGTTAAATCATTGATCCTTTATTAGGAGGTGTGCCAGCAGCCCTCAGGCAAAAAGTTTTCTCTCTCACTGCAGGCTAACACTTGTGCAGCAGAGAGATGGAAGTTTGTCTGTCACATCTATTCATCTCACCACTCTTTTATCCCCAAGCTAGGGTGGGGCAGTTGCTCGACCAGCATGCCTATTCCTTCCCAAGACTGCTCAAGATTTCTGCTACTCCTCCTTCCTCTCCTCTGCCTTCTGCATATCTGCACATCAGGCAACTGACCCAGCTGTTCCTCCTCTTCCTCATCAAGCACCTCCAGACCGGGCTGTTGACTCTCCACTCTAGTGCTGACGACATTCCAGGCTCTGCCTCTGCCTCTTGCCTCTGCCTCTGCCTCTGCTCTGCCTCTGCCTCTGCCTCTGCTCTGCCTTCTCTCTCGTCTCTTCCTCCCTCCCTCCTCCCTCCCTCCCCCTCCCTCTCTCTCTCTCTTCTTCTCTCTCTCTCTCTCTCTGACAGCTCCATTCCCTCTTCCCCCTCTGAGCTCTCAGGTTGTCTTGATGTTGACCCACACTGCCTCCTCATCTGATTTGGCTGCTGGAGGGACCAGTGGCTGAGAAGCTACAACACCTTCCCTTTTGTATTTCCACTCATGATGCAATGCAAGGTAGAGTAGAGGCATTAAACATCTTGGTGTGTATTTGCGCATTTGCTATGGGGCTTACTTCCACTCTGAAGGAGGGAACAGGGTAAAATTCTAACCTGGTTCAATTATCCCCTTCCACTCACCACCATGCTAATTGACCCTATTGCTAATTGGCCCTATTGCAGTACACAAAGGCAAACCCTTTAGCAATTATCACATCTGTCTAAGATTGCAGATTACATGTCCAGCAGTAAAGGAAGGAAGCATAGCCCGTGTGTGACAGGCATCTATGCAACAAAGAAGAAAGAAAAGAAAAGAAAAAGAAAATAGAGAAGAGAAGAAGAAAGAAAGAAGAGCATGACAAAAAAGGAGAGAGAGTTCAAGAGCCAGAAGTTTGATTTCTAAAAAATTAGAGCAACTGAACTTCAAAAAATGCCCAACTTCATTCGGTCCAACCAAACCAGAACACCTCCTGTGAAAACTATAGAGGAGCATTATACATTAAATGAGGTGTTTTTCCAAAGGTCATACATTAAATGTATGACTCCGTAATATAATTTTCCCCATGTTAGTAGTCTGAGTCAAAACAGGCATGATGGGATGGAGAAAAACCACCATTATCTCATCACATGAAACAATCTTGCTACCTTCAATGAAAAGGAAATTTGCAGGACGATCACATTTTTCTCCTTTTTCATGCTGAAACATTTAAGTTGTTTGGATATTAAGGCAACTGACCTTTTAAGGTTAAAAGACCAAGAGAACAAAACCACCCTTGTAACTGAATGAATTCTCAATTACATTTAATATTGTGGTCACTCAGGAATTCGGTTCCTGAAAGAGAGCTTTCACTGACCTGATATTTTAGGGCTGCAAGGCTGCTAATTCTAGGAGGTGGAAAGGTTGTGTTGGACCACACCCAACGACTTCACGGAGATGGTAGAACGGTCCTGTCCAGTTCAAACCTTCTGCCAAGCAGAGATCAGTGTGTACCCTGAATTCATTAACAATTGGAACACTATTTGCATGAAAGACCACATGATGGTTTGATTCCAACAGCTCACACTCTGAATCCCGGCTACATTGCTACCGCAAGGTACCAGCTCTGTAAATTAATGAGCCACAATCCCAGCCTCCTTGAAAACATGTTGCTCTTATTGGAAAGACTAACATTATCGACCATTCGCTTAGAAACTTGAATAAATGAACATATTTCCCAGAACATTTTTTTCCCTCTGTGATCGCAAGGTTATTTTTCTTTCCTTTCCTTCTGTTCTTTAGCCTGCTTAGATTTAATCCTGAGGAGCGGTTTCCATTTGGACACAATCATTCTTTGCCGCCGCTGTTGCAGTGGCTTCTAATAGAAAATTTTCACTCTTTCTTGAAGCTTATTGATATTCAAGGGAAAGAGCCCTGATCACCTCAAGAAATATTGCTTGGATCACTGGCAATGCCATTTGCCAGGTTCAGCCTCTCACCCTCCTTCACTTCCCATCTTCAAAATGACTGTGCCACACGTGGAGTGCCAAGGAAATCTTTCTTCTGATTCATCATCTCCACTTCTTCCATTTTAAGTAGGGAAGCAAAAAACAACAACAACCAAAAAACCACTTGACACAAAAATCTGATTTGCATGAAACTATGCCTTGTTCTCCTCTATCTGGGGATAAGCCTGTGGAGCACGCTGCCTTTGAAGGACTACTGGTTGTGAATTCATTTCCTCGTTTTCAAATACGGTCTCATCAAATTCAGGAGAAAAGGAAAAATTAGACGTCCGTATTTTAACTCCTCTGAATGAGAGGTGGGATTCAGCAGGTTCTGACCAGTTCTGGAGAACCGGTAGCGGAAATTTTGAGTAGTTTGGAGAACTGGCAAGTATCGCCTCTGACTGGCCCCACCACCATCTATTCTCTACCTCCCATTGAGTCCCAGCTAATTGGCTGGGTCTTCTTTGGTTGTCCAGCACAGGAGAACAGAGCTGGAAAGCAGGTTAGTGTGGGATGGGGAGGGAATGGGGATTTTGCACTATCCTTCCCCTACCATGCCCACCAAGCCACACCCACTGAACTGGAAATAAAAAATTTTGAATCCCACCACTGCTCTGGATGATCCATTTATGTCACATCTAGAATTGCCCAGCTGAGGAGGGCTTCCAGCTGTCAGAATTTATGAAATCTATCCATTTTATCAAATAGATAATTAATAGTATTATTTAAGTGGGCATATGGCTACCTTCCCCTCAGCTGATGTCTTCAGGTGATTCTAGGAACTGAAGTCCAACATGTGAAGGGTACTGTTCTGACCAAGGCTTTCAGAGACACTAACAAACACACATTAGCCCCAAAACCCTTTTTTTTTAATTTCAACAGCTGTGAATTTTAATCATTCACAGCCCATAATGAGTCTGAAACAGTGTGTAAATAGTCCCATGGAAGTCTGTCAAAGTCCTTCAGGATACATCTGATAAGCATGCATCTTTATCTTCCTTGAAATACTGCCAATGACTAACTTTCCACTTAGTTATATGCGGCCAAAAGGGAACACAAATTCAACACCAAGCTTCAGGTTTCAAACCAACCAACATGAACAAAGTCCACACAGAGCTTCAAGGTTTAATTCGAACAGAGTAAACAAAGTTGCTCCCTGCAAAGATTCCTGTCCCTTTGCTCCTCCTTTATGGATTATGGGAGAGGCCAATCACCTCCAAGCCTTACTCCCAAGTCACCCCTTTTGTCTTAACTGTTCTTGCCTTCTGGCAGCTCTGTGCAAGCGCGCACTGGGAACAGGCTCTTCCTGTTCCGCTGCAAGATTCTGTAAGCTCCAGAGCCAGCACATAACTCCCAGATGGCCCTGGCCCCATCTCTGATTCAGAACCAGGACCCTCGTCCGAGTCCTTCCTAGACTCCTGGACTGGCCCATGTTCTTCCCCACTGTCCAACTCTGTAGTCATCCCCGCAGGCTGCCGGTGGACCACTGCAGGTGCCGAATTGAAGAATTGAATTGGGATGTTGCCTGAAAAGAAATCTCTGTTCTCAGAGACTTAGGACTGTTCCTCACACTTATGACAGTTACATGATCAAAATTTGGATACTTAGCAGCCAGCTTGTATTAACAATGATCACAACCTCTCAGGGTCATACAAGCTCCAGTTGTGACCTTCCCAGCTAGCTGCCAAAAAGCACAGTTAATGGGAAAAACTGGATTTGTTTAACAATCACACAATGATTCTCATAACAACTGCAGTGATTACTGAACAACAGTGATAAAAAAGGTGATAAAATCAAGTAATTAAAAATCAAGATTGGAAGCCTGGAGGCTAAAACATAGGAAGAATAGTTGCAGGAATTGAGTATGTTTATGTGATGAAGCTCCCACAACTTCCAAGGGCAACTTCTGTTCCATGGTTGATTGTTTTCACTGTCAGAAAATTTCTCCTTATTTTCAGGTTGAATCTCTCTTTGTTCAGTTTCTATCCATTATTCCTTGTCTGGCCTTTGGGTGCTTTGGAGAATAGCTTAACCCCCCTCTCCTCTCTGTGGCAGCCCCTCAAATACTGGAAGACTGCTCTCCTGTCTCCCCTGGTCCTTCTCTTCACTAGACTAGCCAGGGCACCAGTTCATGCAACCATTTCATCATATGTTCAATCTTTTGCTTATTTCTCCATCTAGGCCTTATCAATCATTGGAATACAATTGGAAGGTCATCTAGTCCAACTCCCACATCAAGCAGGCAGACCCTACAGCATTTCTGACAAAGGGCAGTCCAATCTCTTCTGAAGGTCTCAATGATGAAGCTCCCACAACTTCTGAAGCGCCAACTTCTTGTTCCGCTGTTGATTGTTTTCACTGTTCAGAAAGTTTCTCCTTATTTCCAGGTTGAATCTCTCCTTGTTCAGTTTCCTTCCCTTGTTCTTTCTGGCCTTTGGGTGCTTAGGAAAATAGCTTGACCCCTCCTATTCCTCTGGCAGCCCCTCAAATACTGGAGACTAGTCTCCTGTCTCCCTGGCCTTCTCTTTCACTAGACTAGCCAGGCCAGTTTCCTGCCACCATTCACAGTAGGGTATTCATCCGGTTTGCACTGGATCAGGCGAACCGTTAGCAAGGATTTGGCGTGGGTCAATGAACTGTAGTAAGTTTCGGCTGGCCATCCCATGACGCCAGTTACTGGCTCACTTGCCTGCCCACCTGATGCTCACTATCACCCCCACCTGCCTGATGCTGGCCCTTAAGTATTTCGTTTCATTTTTTTCTCCCTCCCGATAAATCAGGTATCAGATATGATCAGCTGTGCCAAAAGATTCCCGTTGCCGAGGCCCAAAGGCAAAAAATGGAGGGAGGGCTCTCAAGCCCTCCTGCTTCCATTTTTGCCATCCTGAGCTCAGCTAGAGCCTTCTGGGAGCAAAAATGCCCCCCAGCCCAAAAGCCCCCAAAAAATGAGTGGGTGGCAACTGCAAAAAGAAAAAAAAACCCACGCCCACCTAGTCACATGGCTACACCCACCTAACCTCGCCCACCAAGCCACACCCACAGAACTAAAAAAATTCACTTAATCACCTTACTTAGCAGTGGAAATTCTGTTCTCAATTGTAGTCGTAATTTGAAAACTACCTGCACTGGGGGTTGGGGGGAAGTTTGGGAGAAGTGTGTTGGTACTTAATGTTACTTTCTCCCCTCCAGATTTGCCAGGAAGAGGGCAATGGAAAGGAAGCATACAATTGAGAGATAAAGAAAACAGCCAAGAGAGTGAAAAATGTAAATAGTGTCTCCCTCCCCATTCAGCCACCTAAAGAACAGCAGGCCTCCTACATCCTGTGTTGGCTGTTTTAACATTCAACCATAAACCTCAAGACATCCAATCACAAAGTCTCTCTCTCATACACACACATCTGTTTGGAGCTTCGGGGTAATGGAGTCTATAAATGTATTTGTGTGTGTGTGTGTATACACAGACGAACACAATACACAAGCCTGATGATGGCAGATGAGATTCTGCCGAAATGTCACGACAACTTTAAAAGCACAACTACAATGACATGGGAAAATACCCGAACAAAGCTCAATACCATACATATAGATACCCACGAAAACTATATGCTGTTCAGCTTCCTTCGGGTATTATCCCACGTCATTGTAGTGCTTTTAAAGTTGTAAACTCAATACAGAAGCCTGATGATGGCAGATGAGATTCTGCTGAAACGTTGCTACAACTTTGAAAGCACAACTACAATGACGTGGGATAATACCCGAAGGAAGCTAAACAGCACACATGTAAGTTGTGTCACTACAACTTTAAAAGCACAACTACAATGACGTGGGATAATACCCGAAGGAAGCTGAACAGCATATATATGTGTGTGTGTGTGTGTGTGTGATTATTTTGACAAATGGGAAATCAGACCTTTGCTCCCCACTGGGGTCTCCCGTTGCGACAGCTAAGGCTGGGAGAAAAGCAGCTGTTCAAAAAAGAAGAGAGAGAAAACTTCCCCGCAGCTTTTAAGATTTTTTTTTCCAGGCCTCTTGTTCGTCTTTAAAGAACAGCTGCAATCTAAATGATGCCAATTTTCTAGTCTCACTCATCAGACCATAGGACTGAAACACCAAAAGTATTAAAAGTCCTGGGGAGGGGAGGGAGAAAAGGTGATTCCCCCAAAACATCAGATTTTTATTTTATTTTGTTCCAAACCTCTTCAAATTCCCAAGGATTATTCCCAGGGGCCTCCCAGAAATAACCTTAAAATATATTTGTCATTTGAAAGTTTTAAAAAAGGAAATATTCTCAGGCATATATATATATGTGTGTGTGTGTATGTGTGTATGTATGACTGATGTTCTTTTCTTCAGCGCCATCTGAAAAAAAAAATATGAAGAGAGCATAAAGAAGGGAAAACACATTTTTCAGGGACAAATGTAACTCCATTTTCTGGTCTCAGAAGAGAAGGGGAAACATAATCTTATTTATTTCTTATTTCCTTCATTCCTTCATACATTCTATTTCTATAGGCAGTCAACTCAGTCAAGTGACTCTATGCAGTTTAGAGGTCTAAAATTTTAAAACAATTAAAACAGTTTAAAATTATAAAAACAATAAGAACCCCCACAAAATAAATATGCATAAATAGCAGCCATTATGATTAATATAATATAAATCAGAAATCCAAGAACTAAGTTCTTTATGTTACATATCTCTTTACAGTGCAGAGAAGGTCCAATCTGTATTCAGAAATATTTTAATATGCCTCAGTTCCATTAATTTAAAGCAAAAAAAAACACCAACCCCACTTCTCACAAGTCAATGATTGTGTAATATTTAGGATACTCATTTGGCCTACATGTCAATATTTTCTTTATTTTACTGGGTTTTCCATTTTTTTGTGTTTTTAGAGCAATCTATTTAAGGATAAACATAAATGTTCTAACAAATATTTCTTTTTCTTCATCAACCTAGAATTATAAGAAAACGTCCCAATTTGAGGGCTGAGGGCAAAGAGAGAAGGACAGAAAACATACCATTAACATATTTGAATATTCTATTACCATGTTATAAAGAATTCAGCATCCTAACTTCTTCTCTCCATTTTTATTTCTGTTTGGAAACTTCATTTCAGACTAAAAAAATGTCAATAGCCTCAGAAAAGTTTTTAAAAGTAAACTATGCAAAAAGACTTTAATAGGCAAACTTTACAACTGTGGAGATCATTTTCTCCCTTAAAAAAAATAATTCCCAGAAATGTATTGAGCAATAAGTTGTTTTCAAGTTATCAATAATAGCCCTGGGTAGTTAGTTTAGCAATGAAAAATAAGATATTTTTTTTCCTTCCCAACTCAGAGGCCTTATCATTTCTATTAAAAACAGTCTTCTATTTTGCCTGGTGTGCTGGTCGCGTTCTTTCTGTCTTCTGCCTGTAAGTCTTGTCTCCACTTGCTGAGGGATGAACATCTGACCTTGAATTACATGCCTTAGTAAGTCCATCTGGAATCTGGTCAAAGGCGTCTCATCTCTTCAGAGTCAGAAGTCACCAAGAGAGACACTCTGTCCTAATTTCCTGCTCTACAGAAATGTTTTTCATGCTATTCTTGGGTTGCATCGCATTTCACTGACAAGTCTTGACCTCTTCTGGGTCATTTCCCCATCAGTGATTGATTGTATCTTCAGAAATGATATAAAGCTTCTCTTCATTACCGTTGCTTTGGCACAACAAGGATGGGATGACTCTAGTCTAGAAGATGATGCAAAGTCTTAGTGGGAAAGTGACTGTCATGCCCTGTCAGAATCTGATTCCAAGGGGCAGGCTGAGCAGCTGACAGGGAGTGGGAGTGTGGCTCCGGTGGCTGTGGAAGAAACTGAGGAAGAGCAAAGTCCAGCTGGGCAGAGCAGGAGAGAGGTAGAACAAGGCAGAGGGAATTCAGAGGAAGATCCAGGCCCACCACCTCTTCATCCTAGGACACGCAGGGAGGAATGGAGAAGAGAGTAATGTGAGTTGCATGGCTTACGGGGGAGGAAAGGGCCCTGATTTCCTTCATTAGCTGCCACTGGGAACACAGTGTTTAAAAAAGGAGTTTGTGTACAGCAACTTGTTGGAAGCAAATTGTGAGATATCTTTTATTGTCAAGGCTTATCTGGGTTCCTGGCATCTTCCCAACTGTGTTTTGTTGGCTTTTGAAGTCTGCAATTCCTTATCCTGCCCTGTCCAGTTCATTGCTGCAGGGTGGTTTGTGTGGATTTTTATTTACAGTTTATATGTACTTTATTTTCGGACTGAATTTCTTCCACTTAACTCTTCTTGGGAGAGTTTTTTCTTCAGCTGAAGGTAACTGGACGTTGGGGGCAAAGTTGAAGGTGTTAAAGGGACTTTTCTTACTTATGTGACTATGTTCCCTTTGTGCCATACCCCGGGTCATCACAATGATTACTGTTTCAACATCCTGTCCTCAGATCAGCCATGTCCTTGAGGTTGCAAAACAGAAGGAGGTCACTTACATTTCATCCACTGACTCAAGATCTACCCCATCATCTCCCAGGAGGCACAGTCTATCTGGAAGTCAACCTGGTTTTGTCCATCAACCAACAAAGGAGCAGCTGCAGGAAGACTGCATCGCCATACGCACACTCGCTGCCAGAAGGATCATTTGGCTCCAGCTGGATTTGTGTAAGATTTGGAGACCGTTTGATCAAAAAATAGGATATACATCTAAACTTTTGTCTATGGCTTTCCACAAACCTTCTCTCATTCAGTAACCTCCAGTGCAAATGGGATTAACTCAAATTCATAGGATTCTGAGCATTTCAGGACTGAGATTCACAAATGCTACCTGAGCTCCATATGAATGTATTACGTTTTCTTCTTTCTAAACGTCCAAAGAGCTTACAGTTAGATGAGCTTTGTTCCCCTCTTGGACCATGCCACAATGATGGAAAAGTTAAAGCTGTTGTTCACTATTTGGAGTTGGTCTTCCAGTGTCCATAAATATGGTAAATAAGGCTCCAGGCAGGTTAGAAACAACAACAAAAAATAAAAGCTATTAAAGGATTTGCCAAAATCCCTCTGTTGCTGTCCAGCTTTGCAACCATCTTTCAATGGTAAAAGTCCAGTGAAAAAGTTTGGCTTTGATTACCTTCCAGGACCTTGTGCTATTCAATGCTTTGAAGACAGACAGCTTTTCCATTAATGGCAGAGGCAGAGTGCAAGAGACAAAGTCTCCCCTGTTTCCCCCCCCCACACGCCCTGCCACCCTTCCCAAGCATCTCGTTGGAACTAAATTCTTAACAACACTCTTTAGAATGAATGCCCTTGGATGCACCGTTTCTCCCTGGAAGGCAGGGATCCTTAGCTGCCAAGCCTTATAGATTAAAATCAACACTTTGAATTGCATTCAGAAAACAACTGGCAGTCAGTGCCAAAGTTATAAGGCCCTAAAATTCTTTGGATCAGAAGAATGGGAGACAAGGAAATGATTCTTAGAAAATCAAAATCCTTCTACGGAAAGAAACTTGTGCTGGCAGGTGCAAGGACCCAGGATAGGAAAACATGTCCAGAAAACAACTGGACTTTCTTGGTTTCTTCTTTCAAAATCTTTCGCTTCTCATTCCAAAAGGTTCTTCAGTCCAGCTTCATGGATGAGAAGCAAAACCAGAGGTGGTATTCAGCAGGTTCCAATCAATTCTAGAGAACCTGTAGTAGAAATTTTGAGTAATTCAGAGAACCAGCAAATGCCACCTCTGACTGGTCCAATCCCGATCGATTTTCTACCTCCCGAGTCCCAGCTGATCGGCGGAGTCTTCTTTTGTTGCCCTGCACAGGAGAACGGAGCTAAAAAGCAGGTTAGTGGGGTGGGGAGGGAATGGGGATTTTGCAGTATATCCTTCCCCTGCTACACCCACCAAGCCACACCATGCCCACCAAGCCATGCCCACAGAACCAATAGTAAAAAAAAATTGAATCCCATTACTGTGAATCATTTTCAAAGAAAAAAAAAAAACAAGAAAGGTCAGTTGACTTTTGGAACAGCACCATTGGGACAACCATGACCTGGTGTTGTAAACAGGAGTTAATCTATTTGGTACCTGGCTTATCTCCAAAAATTGTGGTTGTCCCATCACTTGAGGTTTTTAAGAAGAACTTGCACTGGAATGGCATAGGGTCTCCTGCTTGAGAAGGGCTTTGAAGACCATCCAAGGTCCCTTCCACCCCTGTTATTATTCTGTTATTTCCTACCTAGCACTTCAGGATCAGCTGGGCCCATTCTCAGTTGGACTGACCTCCAGCTCTCTGGAGCTGCATCGCGCCTCTGTCAATCTGTCTTCCATAAATCATAATCTGTGAGCCGTGCACCATTTTTGTGGATGGCAAGCTCTACTCTGCTGGCCTTAGCAAGAGCCTTCTGTTAAGAAAACCTCAAAAAGACAGACAAAGCTATTTTCAAAAATCCCGAGGCCCCAGAGACCAAAATATCCTAGAGAGCCAAAACGTTTGCATGAATGTCACTCAGCTCGCCAGGAATAACAAAAATGCATTAAAGGAAAGAGCCAAGGATTTCAAAATCATCTCTCTTTTTTTTCCCCTTTCGGAGTAGAAACAGCCTGAATAGAAGGCTATTTATGTCATTTAGCAGGCAGAGCTGAAAAGAAGCCAATGCAAGGAATCCATCAGGTGAAAAGGAGCACTTAAGAGCACATTAAGGGACGCAGTGGCTCAGTGGCTAAGACACTGAGCTGGTCGATCAGAAAGGTCGGCAGTTCAGCGGTTCAAATCCCTAGCTCCATATAATGGAGTGAGCTCCTGTTACTTGTCCCAGCTTCTGCCAACCTAGCAGTTCAAAAGCATGTAAAAGTGCAAGTAGAAAAAGAGGGACCACATTTGGTGGGGAAAGTAACAGCGTTCCGTGCACCTTTGGCATTTAGTCATGCCGGCCACATGACCATGGAGACGTCTTTGGACAGTGCTGGCTCTTCGGCTTTGTAACGGAAATGAGCACCACCCCCCTTGAGCCAGAAATGACTAGCATGTATGTTCAAGGGGAACCTTTACCTTTAAGAGCAGGCTGAGGGTTGAAGGGATGAAAATTCTGTCAGAGATCTAACCCTGCTTTGCTTTAAGACTTTTTGAACCCTCTCCCTTTCCAGCCGATAATGCTAAAGATTTTGAAGGACGCAACTTAAATTAAGAGAAAACCCAAGTCTGTTTTTTTTTTTAATTCTTTTTATTTTATTTTTTCCCTTCTGGGAAAAAGAATGCAATGCTTCCTCTTTAATGTAAGTGCTGTTTAGACACTATTTTGGGAAACACAGCAAGTTTAAAAAAGAAAAATAGGCAGACTCTACTTGATATTCCCAGCCTGAGAAAAGATCAGTTCTGAAAAGCAAGGAGGTGAGAAAGGGTTGCAGAGGAAAGAGTGGGCTGCAAGACTTTTGAAATCCTGCCTTGAGTGGGTCACCGCCAGCCTCAGTCACATCCATATGGTTTTATTTTTCACACGTTTTTCGATTCTCTGCAGAAAATGCTGCTGGAATCCAGAAGTGTTAACACTTAGATTTTTAGGTTGTTAGTATTTTTTTAAAACAGGCAGTAATCTCTGAATGCATCCCACCACCTCCTCCTTCCAGAAGTTATCAGCAGAGTATATGTCATTCCTGAAAGGGAAAGACATGGAGAATGTTTGGGATTTTAAAGACAGCCATTGTTTTGTTCTGAGGAGTGATAGATGCAAAGACGATTGGAGGACCAGTTTGATTTCATGGTTAAGTTACCCGGCTGAAAGGTAGGAGACTGTGAGTTCTAATCCCGCCTTGGGCATTGAAGTCAACTCAATGACTTTGGGCCAATCACCAGGAGATGGTAAGTTCTAGTTCCGCCTTAGGCATGAATACAGCTTGGTGATTTTGGGCCAATCACCAAGAGACTGAGTTCTAGTCCCGCCTTAGGCATGAAAACTGGCTGGGTTACTTTGGACTAGTCCCTCTCTCTCAGCCCAAGACATGTCATAGGGTTGTTGTTGTGGGCAAAATAGGAGAAAGAAGGTATATTGGGTATGTTTGCCACCTTGAGTTATTTGTAAAAATAAGAAAGACAAGTTACAAATAAATAAAAATATTCTCTGGAAGCCTGTTGTATGATGTCAAAGGAAGGCAGCAATTATATGATTTTCTGCTTTATGTTTAAAGTAATTCTGTTTCACTGGTTTTTCCCCTTGCATTTCCTTGCATTGCTGCTTCTGGAGCATGCTTCTGGCATACTATTCATAACACACATTCCATCTGCAGAAGAAAATATTTGTAGCTCAAGGTTGAATTTGTGGGATCCTTGGTGCTCTCAGAGCATGGTTGGAGTTTTTTTGCAGATGTTTCATTATCCAGCTGGGTAACATCATCAAACATAACCAAAGAAGTTTCCTAGTTGGGTAGTGAAACATCTGCAAGAAAACAACCAAGCTCAGAGACCACCAAGGACCCCACTCAGAAGGCCCTTGGCTCAAAAAGAGAAAAATACCCCTACTTTAAGAAGATAGAGCCTTGGTGCACAGTGGTTAGAGTGCAGTACTGCTGATTACTTCTGCTGACTGTCGCTGCTTGCAATTTGGCAGTTCAAACCCCACCAGGTTCAAGATTGACTCAGCCTTCCATCCTTCCAAGGTGGGTTAAATGAGATTGTTGGGGGCAATGGGCTGATTCTAAAACACTTAGAGAGGGCTGTAAAGCACTATGAAGCGGTATACAAGTCTAAGTGCTATTGCTATTGCGAAGATCACAATAGATCCAAATAAAGAGAGAAGGCTGAGACATCCCATTTGAAGTTGAATGACACCAACAGTGAAGAATCTCCTGCAAGGTCTTATGCTTTTCTTCAAATGATAAAGTCACACTGGAGTGTAGTACCTCAAGCATCTCGGTCCTTTGAGATGGAACTGCAGAAGTGCCCATTGAAAAAGGGAAGGGCCTCTGATGCCTCTACCCTGCTTATGGTACCCTGACACACTTGATCTCTCACAGGTGCCACCAGAAGGGCCAACAGGCATAGAATATGGAACAATGGAGTTGGAAGAGACCTTGAAGGTCAACACCGCTTGAGCAGGAGATCCTATATCATTTCAGACAAATGGTTGTCCAGTCTCTTTTTGGAAACCTTCAGTGATGGATCACCCACAACTTCTGAAGGCAAGCTAATCCATTGGTTAATTGCTCTCCCTGTTAGGAAACTTCTAGATTGCTTCTCTTTTCATTTAGTTTCCAACCATTGTAATCCATTGACATCTGAAAGATGCCCAGATCTTTTACCCTGGAAGATTGCCTCCCCTGCTTGTAATGAAGACAGGAGAAACTATGAAACCAAAACTGAATGGGATAAAATCATCCTTCTCCATTTCCTGGGCTACTTCAACTCAGATTAATTTACTTGCCTTGCCCATCACTCCGCTGCACTCTGCGGCTAGGAGGGGAAGGGAGGAGAATGAAACATCTGGCAAATTTGCTCCAGTCCGATTGTAAAATATCTTCAGCTCAGGTTTCCTTGAACGGTAAACAAGTCATTGTCTCTGCAGAGTGATTCAAAAAAGGAACCCTGCAATCAGCAAGACGTGTCAAAGTGTTTGTTGCTGCCATTGCTACATTTTCACTCTCACGTTCTCTTCCTCCCCTCTGGCCCCATCCCCAAGTCCAGCTTTCCATTTAGATTTGTTGGGTTTTTGATGCTGTTTTCATCAGCAGTGGTGGATGGAAAGCAATTTTCTGCCACTTCGGTAAAAAATGTGCTGGGCCTTACAAAGCAAAGTGACAAATTTAGATCTTCCTCTCTCTCTCCCTCCCTCCCTTCCTCCCCCTCTCTCTCTTTATCCCTCTCTCCCTCGGCAGCCACAGTGATGTTTGGTACTTGGCTGGGTGCTGGAGAAAAGAGGGAAGTCAGGATTTCTAAGATCAAGCTAGCCTTAGGCATCTAAGCCCAGATGAGAAGCACTGACAATTGTCTCTGGGTTTTCGTGGAGAGTTTCTCAGTTTTCTTAAACTGTATACAACAATGTTTGGATTTGATTCATGTAGAACAGGGGTGCCCAAATCCCAGTCTGTGGACCAGCTCTTTTCTGCGGCATACCAGCAACTGGGCCACGCAAACAAAGCCCCATTCATGGGATGCAGGCAGCACATGAAACTACACCCTCTCCAGTCCATTGAAAAACCTCTCTCCATAGAACTGATGCATGGTGCCCAAAGTTTGGGGGCCGCTGGTGTGGAATTATAGAGTTGAGATGACTTGAAAGTCATCTAGTCCAGGGGTCTCCAACCTTGCCAACTTTAAGACTTGTGGACTTCAACTCCCAGAGTTCCTCAGCCAGCAAATTCTTGCAGTTGAAGTCCACAAGTCTTAAAGTTGCTAAGGGTGGAGACCCCTGACCTAGACCACCTTCTGCTCGGTGCAGGGTCCACTCGAACTTCTCTGAAAGATGATCATCTAGCTTCTGTTTGAAGAGTTACCCATGAAGGAGAATTCAGCATTCCACCTAGCAACCTCTAGTAGAATCATACAGCCAAGAATCTCCTCCTGATGTCTAGATACAACTCTGTTTTAACCCATATCATGTAATTTCTAGTGATGATGGCACAACTGTTCCATCCAAAAGCAAAATAAAATTTCATTATGGCTTAGCATAATATATGAACTCAGCCCCACAGGTCATCACATACTTGATGTAGGAGAAGGACAGGTAGAGAAAGGGGATGGAGTCAAGAGAGAAATCAGCCTGGAATCATTACATTCTCACAAGTGATCTAAGTCCAGCCCCTCTTGTATTCCAATGATTCTTCTATAGGGCAATTTAGTGTTGACCATTCACTGGCTAGATTATTGTGTATTTGGCATGAGCAATAGTTCAGCTTAAGTGGAATTTTAACATACAATCCTGATTCTTCGTGCCTGACACTTTAAATGGAATAATTTCATACATGAGAGAACACAAATCTTTTTTTAAAAAAGAAATAGGACAATGTCCTCAAGGAAACTGATTTTTAAAACATCCATAGGAATTCCCTTTAATATTAAATTTCTCTGAAATCTTTTTTACCTACAGTATATTCCTTGTATATTTTTTGGGCTTTTATTAACTTCCCTGGTATTTTTTGGCTTTTTGGGGGTGTCACTGCTGTTTACTCACAAAGGGATGCTTGTGAAGTTACACACCCACTGAATGATAGTAAACAAGGAATCTGCTTAGCTACCTCCTTTTTGCATGTTGCAGATTATGAGAAAATCAGACTGAATGTTTTAGCCATTCCTTTTATATTTTCCAAGTGCAAAATGGTTGCTGGCTAGGAAGTAATTAGATCTCCTCGTCCCCACCCCCTGTTTCTTTTGGACACAATGGAGTTGTACTCTTAAAAAATATCTCACGTCGATTTCCACACAGCTCCCAATGGCGCTATTCGCTGTTCATTCCAAGCGAGTAAAACAAAATAAGCAAGCATAATAATGCAATCAATAAATTTTAGCATCTGGGGAGAAACAAATGACACAGAAGTCAAAATGGAGATGTTTACTGCTATGATTGCATATTTTTTTGCATGTTTACACTGAGTTCCTTCAACTGGATTTCCATATGTCCAGCTAAGTAGCCAAGGTGACTTTCTGGTCTTTAATTACTCGGCCACCCCATGTGAACATTTTAAATGCTGTAAAATGCTTTCTTTCTATGTTCAACTGGGTTAGGTTGCACTGGCTAAGAATTAGCATCTCAAATACAGTGCAGTGGTGTCCAGGGCCTGGTTGATTAGATGTAAAATGCCAACAAAGAAGACAGGAGGAAAAAACTGCTGATATTCTTGTTTTTAATTTCAAGAGCAGGCTTATTTGATCCACTGGAGGGCTTCTTGTGGGGGAGGGGATGCATTTTGCTTCCAAAACATTTGTCAAACATTAATTCAAAATCAAAAATGGCAGAATGATTTCCTGCCATTCCAAGCTCAAAGACAAATCAATGTGTGCGTACATACACTACCAGTGCACCATTGAATCAATACAGACTTATGGGGGATTACAAAACAGTCAACCAAAGCATCCATCCATTTATCCATCTATCCATCCATGCACATACCTTAAGCCTAGATTGCACACAGTTCCAAAAATAAAACCATTCCTCAAATCCTTCCACAAGCCAAGAAAAAAATTAAAATCTTCACTCTATCTATTTTGCATCATTATGCTGTGAAGAGAAAAGTTGGAGGGTGGAGTTAGGTGTATCATTAGCTTAGAGCCTTTGCATACTCCCAAGTCCAACCCCTCGTGAATTCTGTTTTCTTTCACCGATTTAGTGTTGAATTTTAGTAGATCAGATTCTTGTGTACAGGCTTGAATAAATCTTCTATCCCGCAACCTTACAAATGGTGCTGACATTTTGCACCTGACATTTTGTCCTTCACAAGGTTGTCCTCTCCTGGCTCATTTTGTCCAGCTTTCGGCTGCCACTGTGGCCAATCAGACATCTACAGGAAGCCAATGCACAGATGAAAAAATAAAGACCAATTGGTGATTCCTGGAGATTAGATGGATGGGACCATGTAGTTTTCATAGCCACGTTGTTTAGGTTCATTGCCCTTTTTCCCTTCTGAGATGATTTTTCCATTTTTTCAGTCTAGCCTACAGCTCGGAGGGTTTCATAATGTTCCTCAGTCCAATAATTAATCAGCTTTGCAAGTGATTATTTTTTTTCTAAACTCAATCAAGGTGACCTAGCTAGCTACTATCACCCACTCATGGTAAGGTCTGGGAGATGGTTTAGTTATTCTTTCTGTGAAGAAGTTTCAAGGAGGATGGATCCTGCTTTTCTAGATTCAACTTCTCCTTGGAGAAAAATTTCCAAGTGGTCTGGCTGCTTCTTTTGAACTCCAGATATGATTCCAGATGTGATCCTGCCAAATTGATATCTTCATCATGTTTTAAATAAATGTCTCTGAGATGCTTCCTCAGTTCTTCCTCTGCAAATCAGCCATCCATTTCTGTGCCATTACATCAGCCTGAATTAAAAATTACACCATGAAATCCTCTCCCAAAAGCGAACTCTGATGATCAATTGCCATGTAGCCGAAAGAAGATTTTATATCCTGAATACTGAGTGATCATAGCTCAGATCAAGGCTAATAGCTTTTAATTAAGAGTTCCCCAATTTTCCATCTCCTTCCATCTCCCCAGCTCTGGATGAGCTTCAATTGGATTGCTTGCTTAAATTATCCCAGAATGCTCCGCTCAGTGGAATTCACACCGCAGATTGCTGAGATCTAATTACGCAAGTATTTTCCAGCCACTTGGTGATTCTCATCTAATTTTTTTGTTGTAAAACAGAAACAGAGGTTAATGAGGGTAATTGTGTTTACTATGACTCAGAGCAAAAAAAAAAAAAAAGGAAGGCAACTCCATTTTTAAAAGGCTTCCTTGTCAGGGATAAATTGATAGAAATTGTCTCAGAGTTTCCCAAAACGACCATAGCTTGATCAGATTCGGGAGTAGGAACTGAAAAAGAAAACCTGTAAAAAACTGAAAATAACAAAACCTGTGAAACAGCTGAAACTTCCAACTGAATGTGAATCACAAATGTTATATTTTGTGCCTAGAGTTCGAACACCTTTCAGACAGTATAACAGTTCACTATTGCTAAGGGCAGAGTGTTGGTTGCTACACCACGTCTTACTAAGAGGAGATTTAAAAACAGAAAAAAATGGGAACATTGAAAGAAACTCTTTGTTTTAGGACATAACTGATCATAAAAAAAAAACAAATGACAGTTGCATGAATGGGCAAGTTAAGGCTTAGTGGCTTAGTGGGGAAGGTCTGTAGCTTATGAATTTAATTTCTTAGCATTAGTTCCCTCATTGTCTCATTTTTCCCAATCCTAAATTTGTTTTGCACCAGTTATAAAGTCCCCAATTTTGGGCCATTTGTTTAGCAATAACAATAGCCTTTAGACTTATATACCACTTCGCAGTGCTTTCCAGCCCTCTCCAAGTGGTTTCCAGAGTCAGCCTATTGCCCCCAACAATCTAGATCCACATTTTACTCACCTTGGAAGGAGCAGAGTTAGCCTGCAATACTGCATTGTAACCACTGGGAAGGAAGGAAGGAAGGAAGGAAGGAAGGAAGGAAGGAAGGAAGGAAGGAAGGAAGGAAGGAAGGAAGGAAGGAAGGGCACTTAGACTTATATACCACTTCACAGTGCTTTCCAGCCCTCTCTAAGCAGTTTAAAGAGTCAGCCTATTGCCCACAACATTTTGGGTCCTCATTTTACCCACCTCGGAAGGATGGAAGGCTGTGTCAACCTTGAGCCAGTGAGGCTTGAACTGCAAACTGCAGGCAGCCATCAGGCAGCAGAAGTAACCTGAAGTACTGCACTCTAACCACTGCACCACCATGGCTCATTTAGTAACCATTTAAAGGTGTGCTCAAGTAATGCTCAAATTTAAGTCGGCTCAAAAATCCATATGTATTTTCCCATGCACATAGCTTTCTATGAATAGTTACTTAATATCCGTACACACAAAAGAGTTTCTCCCAATGTAATATATATTGTATGTTATTTTCACATACAAGTTGGTGAAGTAGGTCTAATATTTGCCTCTCCGATTCTGGACAGATAATCTGCATTCCAAGAATCAAATGCAGTGTGAAATCATAATATTTCTGCATTCAGTTTGTGCGCTGGTTTGGGAAGTTCAAATTAGATTCATTTGCTTCACTCCAAACAATTCAGCTCAGCATAATCACAGCATTAGCTTCTTAATTTACAACTCCCTGAAAATTCAGACAGAATGAGTGAGAACATTTTGCAAACCCAGAAGAAAAGCTTGGCCCCAGTTCCTACCATCAACAATGTGGCATCCAGAGATCAATTCAAAGTAAAAAACCACTTGATCATCATCTTTTATAATGACCCCATAATCCCTTGCGGGGTGAAGTTTCGGCAACTGAATGAAGCTAGCAGAGTGTTTACTGGCCAGCTGCCCTTCCTGTTGCCAATGCGGAGCTTTGTTCAGTAGATATATTCTCATTGTCCCCAGAGAGAGAAATATCTGCCTCTACCTAGGATTGAACTCACAGACTGTAAGGCAAGAGCTCTACCTCTAGGCCACCACACCACTCAAAAGACCAGTTGATCCAGGGGGAAAATTACTTTACTCAAGAAAACAATTGAGCCCAACATTTCTATTGCTAAGTGAATCACTCCACTTGTTAAGTAAGTAGCAGCATTTGTCAGCTTTGGAAACCATATTGAGATCCGATGCTCCCACGCTGCCACAATTGAACCTGGGAAAGTGGGAGGGGGAATTCATTTGAGTATTTCTAATGAGAAAAAATAAAATTCTTTTGCTGTTTCAAGGTCATGTAGTATTGCGCATAGTGAAAAGGAAGTCTTACTTTGGGATGGATGGTGATTGGGCCATGTGATGTGGTGATGGCTAAGGGGGGGTGGATTTGTAGTTTTTATTTTTAAAAGGAAGCCCGAAACTTTCAGATTCAGGATTCCACAGATGTACCAGTTACTATCCAAATAAATCTTTGAGAGATCTCTGTCTCAGAGTTATTGGTTGGAATGGAGGGTTGCTGGAACGCTGACATCATTGTTAAGTGAATCTGGCTTCCCCATTGACTTTGCTTGTCAGAAGGTCCCCAAAGGGGACCACATGACCCTTGAGGCATTTCAACCATCATAAATATGACTCCATTGCTAAGCATCTGAATTTTGATCATGTGATCATGATCATGGGGGATGCTGCAATGGTCATAAGTGTCAAAAAAGGTTGTAAATTACTTTTTTCAGTATTGCTGCAACTTCATACAGCCACTAAAAAAACAGTTGCAACATTGTACAGTACTACTTGTCCCATGTTTTGGCATAAAGAAGGTTTTAAACAGATTAAACAGATAATCAGAGTTGGAAGGGACTTTGTAGGTCATCTAGTCCAACCTCCTGCCCAAGCAGGAGACCTTACACCAGATGGGAGTCCAGTCTCTTCTTGAAAGCTCCCAGTGATGAAGCTCCCACAACTTCAGAAGGCAACTTCTGTTCCATGGCTTGATTGTTCTCACTGTTAGAAAATTTTTCCTTATTTCCAGGTTGAATCTCTTCTTGATCAGTTTCTATCCATTATTCCTTGTCTGGCACTCAGGTGCTTTGGAAAACAGGTTGACGCCCTCCTCTTCTTGTGGCAGCTTCTCAAATATTGGAATATCATGTCTCCCCTGGTCCTTCTCTTTACTAAACCAGCCAGGCCCAGTTCCTGTAACCATTCTTCATATGTTTTAGCCTCCAGTCCCCTAATCATCCTGGTTGCTCTTCTCTGTACTTTTTCTCAAGTCTCAACATCTTTTTTATAGTGTGGTGACCAAAACTGGATGCAGTACCTGGCACATGCAATTAATAAAAAAAATATGTTACATTTCAGAGGAAAGCCAAAGAAGGAATGGATTTGGAAGCCTTTAAAAGCAACAACACTTTGAAAAGAGCAAAAGGGAAAAGGATGAGAAATCTCAAGATTGAAAGCTCTCTGACATGGCTAGAAGAACAGGTTAACTAGAGTGTCCAATTTTCTCTTTGTTCTTTCCCTTCCAGCAATGTGGGAGGATAAATTCCAACTTAGAGCTAGAAAAGCTGCAACCACTAAACACCTGCAGATTTGACCCAGGTCTGAATCTAAACCCAGGTGCTCATTTGATCTCTCCCTGTTTGAAACAGATCGCTTGCAGCTTTTCAAATCCATCCATGCACCTGATTTGGGACTTTTTGTTCAAATTTTTCTCTGTTCTCCAAATTGGTAAAGTTTTTTCCCCCTCCTTCCTGGAAGAGGGGAAAAAAAACCCTATAAATCCTCCCATTTTCTCGTTTCCCTCTTCCAAAAAAATATCACTTCTGTGCATTTAAAGCAAAATGAGTAAAAGCACAAAATGATCTCGGCTGAATCTGTAACTCTGAAGGATGAATAGTGCCCATTCAGGGTTTTTTTTAAATTTATTTATGTATTTATTTTCCAAATTACACATCTCTATTTACATTGTTAACAGTATTGGGTCATAGATATTACATATATTTACATTTATTTTGATACATTAATCCTTATTCCTATGTTCTACCCACTTATATCATTTATCCCACAACGCATAGTATTCTGATTCCTCCTTGCCTTTTAGTTCTATTGTGAGTTTGTCCATCTCTGTACATTCTAATATTTTTTGTATTAACACCTCTTCAGATTGTATGCTTTCTAATTTCCAACCCTGCACAAAAACTATCCTCGCTGCTGTTATTATGTGCAGTATGATGTCTTGGATTTGTCTGCTAAATTTCCCTTTAATTATTCCTAGTAGGAATAGTTGGGGTTTAAGTTATATTCACTATTCTGTTATCTCCTGTAGCCATTTTTGTACCTTCTTCCAAAACTTTCTGTGTTTGGGGCACAGCCATCACATATGAAAAAATGTTTTAATGGTTGTTAAACCCTGAAGATCTTTGTGATGGTTCAGTCTTAAACATAATACTCAAACACCTTGGGTGACATATAATTGTTCAGACTCTTGTGAGGACATGTCAGACATGACAACAGGGAGTTTGTTTGTGTCTGAAAATCCAAGACTAGACAAAACACACTTACATTATGCATGCACCCAGCAAGCCCAGAAATATATATATCTATATCAACAACTATTTAAACCAAACCCTTCAAATGCATTGCCTCTCTTGAGAGCATTGTTTGTGTTGTGTATAGAACTTGGTAGACTCCAAATATCTTAAACTGATTGGCCCAATAGGCCGTTCTCGGATTGGTCAGCGCCATTCCGATTGGCCCGCCTGATGGCGGGAACACTTGAACAACTGTCATTGGCCACAAGCCGCGAGCAAACCGCTATAAGAAGGGCTGCCGCGGCTTGGGTAAATGTTCCGTTACAAGTCACTATACTGTTTTAATAAAGAGCTGTTTGTTGGAACCCAGTCTCGCGCACCTTATTTCCAAACGGAACAGTTTGCAAGAGTTTCTAATGAGATTTAAGCTTCTATTCTGGGACCTATCTTTCTTTTTTTTTTTTAATTTTGCCTGTGGTTGGAGAAGTAGTTAAGATCAAGGAAATTGCCACGTGGAAGTGGTAGGAATAGTCTAAAATGTATTATTTATGGTTATGAAACTCTATGGGACAATTTCAGGGAAAGTTTTAGCTAGCCTCCAGATTGCCTCAAAAGTGCCTTTTCCAAAAGGCCACTGGACTGTTTTTCTTCCCTGAGGAAGAAGAACAGAACATTTTGTTTCTCATCCAAGAAGTTTCATCAATTTACCAACTGGATGAAGCTTCTTGGATGAGAAGCAAAATGTTTTGTTCTCCTTCCTCAAGGAAAAAAAAAAATACAGGCCAGTGGCCTTTTGAAAAATCTTCTTTGAGACAATTACGACCTGGATGACTGAGAAACTCCACAAACATTTAGCCCCCAGATTGTTCACACAGCTTTTGCCAAGAACTATCAACCAATCAGTCAATTAGAATAGAGCTGGAAGGCACCTTGGAGGTCTTGTAGTCCAAGGAGGAAACCCTATACCATTCCAGACAAGTGGCTATCCAGTTTCTTAAGACCTCCAGTAATGAAGCACTTACAACTTCTGGTGACAAGCTGTTCCGCTGGTTAATTGTCCTCATTGTTAGGAAGTTTCTCTTTAATTCCAGGTTGCTTCTCTCCTTGATTAGTTTCCATCCACTGTTTCTCCTCTTGCCTTCTGGTGCTTTGGAAAATAAATTGACACCCCTCTTCTTTGTGACAGCCCTTCGGTCCGATCTAAGTATAGTACATAAAATCATACATTGCAGTGTCTTACCTGTCAATGAATACTTCAGCTTCAACCATAACAACACAAGAGCAAACAATAGATACAAACTCAAGGTTAAGCACACCAAACTTGATTGCAGGAAATACGACTTCAGCAACAGAGCGGTCAATGTCTGGAATATTCTACCTGACTCTGTGGTTTCTTTCCCAAAATAAAATAAAATAAAAAATACTGGAATATTGCTATCATGTCAGCCCTAGTCCTTCTTTTTTCTTGACTAGCTATATCCAATTCCTGCAACTGTTCTTCATATGTTTTTGCCTCCATCTTAGTTGCTCTTCTCTGCACCCTTTTCCAAAGTTTTCACATCTTTTTTTTTGTAATGTGGTGACCCAAACTGGATGGAGTATTCCAGGTGTGGTCTTACTAAGGTTTTCTAAAGTGATACTAATACTTCATGTGTTTTTGAACAAGTGGCTTTCACTCAGAGATATAAAACAAACAAACATTATGGTTTGCACTCTGTTTAAGCTTAAGATAGATGAAAAGGTTCCCTAATTTTTTTTCTGCCCATCACAGGGAAAGCAGAAGTGGTATTCAGCAGGTTCTGGTCAGTTCTGGAGAACTGATAGTGGAAATTTTGAGTAGTTCGGAGAACTGGCAAATCCCACCTCTGACTGGCCCTGCTCCCATCTCTTCTCTGCCTCCCATTGAGTCCCAGCTGATTGGCTGAGTTTTCTTTTCTTGCCCTGCACAGGAGAATGGAGCTGGAAAGCAGGTTAGTGGGGTGGGGAGGGAATGGGGATTGTGCTGTAACCTTGCCCTTTCACACCCACCAAGCCATGCCCACAGAACCAGCAGTAAAAAAATTTGAATCCCACCACTGAGGGAAAGGTGGAAGATCCCAGCCTGATCCACAAGGAGCCTCTCGCTCTATTACTTGCAGCTATTTCCCCTTTCTTCAAAGGTTAAGGACGTCTTCAGGCCATCAAAATGATGTTCACCTCTGACTTAGCTGTGAAACAGCCTGCTGAACAGACAGGCAGAACAATCTTTCCCTTCTGACATGATGCACTCTTTTTTTCAATTACACTAACAATTCCCGAATTCCCGCCTCTGCATATCAATTTGCAGATGAAAATTGCATCCAAATCTTTTTCATCTTTTCTTTTGCAGCTGTACGTGTTCCTCTTTTTAATCACACTAAAGTAGGTGGGAGAGCCAAGGAATCAAAATGACTGAATGTCTATTTGCTTTGGGGGGCTTCTACAAAATAGGCCACATTAGCCAAGATTGTAACCATGATGAAAATATTAAGCCATCCTAGTTTGTCCAGCCCTGCTTCAAAAACAAACAACAGTATAGCAAAAAAAGTCTTTGTCCAAAAGCATTCAGCATGTTAACCAGATCAAAGTGCTTCAACATTTTTGCTTATTTCTGCTTGAATTCAATAATGCTGGTGGTTTCCTTTGGTTCCCAGATGTATTTTGTAAACCACCAGAAACTTTTCCTTGATCAGTGAAAAAGACTGTCTCCTCACTGGATCACACACATGGACAAAAAAAGAAAGACCGTGTCTTAATAAATTATGGGACAAATTGATTCTTAATGGAAAATAGTTCAGTTGCTGAAATTTTTGTAGCCTTCTTCTTTTCATCTCAGTAAATCTTGCTACCCTGAACTCTCTGGAAGAATTACTTGCAGACTCAGCAGCTGCCAAAGAACCTAAGAGTTGCTATGAAGCTGCCATAAAGCACAATTGCTGAGAACTGCGGGAAAATGCAACAAAAAATGGACACAGGAGGGAAATTCTAGATCACTTGAAAGTGATCCTGAGCTACCTGAGCCCAAGATTTTGTTCCTTATAAACTCCTGCAACTATATGTTGGAGTGGTTATGGAGGTCAAAGAAAAATGTACCCCTTAAAGTTGTGTTTCATATCTGAAAATGACTTTACATCTAGTTTTCAAGGATGATGGGTCTCCACAAGCAGCCTTTGGAGACAGCTAGTTCAAGCAGTGAAATATTAATTAATTAATTGGATCAAAATAAAATACTGGTTTCTTTTTTTCTTTTTAAAAATTTCTTTATTAAACAAAAACAAAAAATACATTAAAATATTGAATATGGTACAATCCTCCTAACATACATCTTTGTCATTACATTGCAAAGTCAAATAATAATTCCATGTTTTCATGCTTGCTTGGGGTGTGTTTGAGCTGGAGGTATCAGGGGGAGTCTGTTATGATGTTTCCATTTTTGCAGGGGAGGGGACCTGAATAACCAAAGATCCACATACAAATACCTGCGAGAACCTCAGAAAATAAATATATATAAAACCCCAACCACAGAATTATCAGAGAAGCCATAGAGATTGAAAAAAGACCTGAAAGCATGAATAGAAGAGAAGAGATGTTCCACCAGACTGTCAATCATTTTGGGAAGCCTGCACTCCTCAATAGAAAGATCTCCAACCAACAGAGCAGCAAACAGCCTGGGCACAAACAGACTCCCTCTGATACCTCCAGCTCAAACACCCCCCACCAGGCACTCCAGATGAAATGGCTTCTAAGAGATGATGGCCATCATTTACTTGGAGAACAAGCTACAACTAAAAGCTCCAATACAGGAAACTTAAATGTTGCCAGCCAATCAGAGACACAAAAAGCCATATAAAGCCATAAAAAAAGCCATAAAACAACAGAAGATATTAGAAACACCATCAAGCAGAACAGCAGCCAACTCCAAGAGACCAATAAACACAGACGCAATACTCCAACCAATCAGGATGAAAAAAAAACCTCCCTGGCACAAACAGTAGGACTGTGATAGCTTGCTCACATACAAAACTCATACAGAAGCCTGATGAATGGCAGATGAGATTCTGCTGCAAACGTTGCTACAATTTTTAAAAGTACTACAGTGACGTGGATACTAACCAAAGGCAGCTTGAACGCACATATTTATTATATATGTATATTGTAAATATAAATTTACATTAAATATAATTAAATTGTAAAGGCTACAACTTTAAAAGCACTACAATGACGTGGGAGTATACTCGAAGGAAGCTGAACAAGCACACATGTAAGTACCGTGAAAACTTTTAAAACAAATTATATATAATAGTATATAATATATATATATATATTATATATATATAAATATATATATATATATATATATATGTATATATCAACTTTAACGGAACTACAATGAGCTACAACTTTAACAGAACTACAATGACGTGGGATAATACCCAAAGGAAGATAAACAGCACAATAAGTACCCGCGCGAGAGCTTAAAAAAACAAAATATATATAATATTTGTGCTGTTCAGCTTCCTTCGGGTATTATCCACGTATTGTAGTTCTGTTAAAGTTGTAGTCTCATTGTAGTTCTGTTAAAGTTTTAGCAACGTTTCAGCAGAATCTCATCTGCATCATCAGGCTGAAACGTTGCCTACAACTTTAACAGAACTACAATGACGTGGGATAATACCCGAAGGAAGCCTAGAACAGCACAAATGTAAGTACCCGCGAGAGCTTAAATATATATATATATCTATATATATATATAATATATATATATATAATTTATATATATATATATATATATATATAATATATATATATATATATATGGATTCCTGGTTATTCGGGTTTTCTCCCGCGTAGAATTGGAAGTATCTAGCAACGCTTCGATGAAGTCTCATTCATCATCTTCAGGCTTGTTTCTTCAGCTCTGTGCTTCTCAGAGTAATGTGAGCTTGCAGCTGCTTCTTCCTTTTTAACTGCTAGTGGGGGTGTGACTTGATTGGGTGGGGTTTGCTGTGTTCTGATTGGCTGGGGGTGTGTTCTGCTTAGTGGGGGCCTGGCTGTGCTCAGGTTTTGCAACGTTTCAGCAGAATCTCATCTGCCATCATCAGGCTTCTGTATGGAATGACGTGGGATAATACCCGAAGGAAGCTAAACAGCACAAATGTAAGTACCCGAGAAGCTATAAAAAAACAAATATATATAATATAATATATATATATATATATATATATATATATATATATATATAATATATAATATATATATATATAATATATATACACATACCAATACATACATACACTACATGCTGTTTATCTTCCTTCGGGTATTATCCCACGTCATTGTAGTGCTGTTAAAGTTGTAGCAAAGTTTTCAGCAGAATCCATCTGCAATCACAGGCCTTGCATGGATGCATGGATCTACAATGACGTGGGATAATACCCGAAGGAAGAAACAGCAGACACATGTAAGTTACCCGCGAAGTTTAAAAAAACATATATATATATATACAACACACACACACACACACATTTATGTCAATCCTTATTCTCTTGCTCCTTCCTCTTCTCTAGCCAACTGTAAAACTTGTCCCATATTTATAATAATCTGAATTTTTCCTTATTTTTTTAATTCCTTTTGTCAATTTGTTCCATTTCTGTGCACATCCAGATTTTCCTAATTATTTCAAATTCATTTGGAGTGAAATACCTCGTTTCAATCAGTGAAAAACATTCGCCAGATGTCTATGGAGATTCTCAGTTCTCCAGGTCATGGCTGTTCACAGATCTTTTTCAAGAGGCACTGGACTTTCTGGTTTTCTTTTGAAAACAATTTTGCTTCTCATCCAAGAAGTCCAGAGCTGAAGAAGCTTCTTGGATGAAGAAGCGAAACGTCTTCAAAGAAAAACCAGAAAGTCCAGTTGCTTATGAAACAGCACCCCTTTGTGATTACTGCAAGATCATTTCTGCAGCCAAATTCCAAAGCAGGAGACTAGCATGAAAGTAAATTTTCCAAAGCACTGAAAGCTGGACAAGAAACAATGGATGGAATAATCAAGTAGAGAAGCACCCTGGACTTAGGAGAAATTCTCTGACAGTGAGAACAGATTAACCAGTCGGAAAAACTTTGCTTTCAGAAGTTGTGGGTGCTCCTGAACACTGGAAGTTTTTAAAGAAGAGATTGGACAATCTATTTGTCTGAAATGGGATAGGGTCTCCTGCTTGAGCAGTGATTGGATAGAAGACCTCCAAGGTCCTTCACACTCTTGTTATTCTGTTATTGAGTTATTCAAATCCAACCTAGTTTTCCAGATATCAGGATTTATCAACATTTGGAGACGTAAAACTCTATGGAAGAAAGCAATCACATGCATGTCAACAGTCATAATCATTACCCATTCCACCATGCTCAAAATCATTTCCTCAAAGTATTCTTTTATTACATTTTTTAATAAAAGCTCTGCTTCCTTATAAAACAGGGAAACATGTGTTTGCCCAAATGTTGCGTTAATTTCAAGTCCCATTGCTCCAGACAATACAGCCTTCAGTGAGAAATGATTATAGGTGGTAGACTTCAGAAACATCTGTGAGACCATACTTCTTCGCTTCCCTTGGGAATTTTCTAGGGTTTGCCAACTACTTTTTTACTGAATTAATGGATTTAATATGCATCTTCTGACAGACCAAAGTTAAGAAGGAACATTTCTGCTGACATGGAAAGTAAGGTGTTATTCCTGATAGATGTGCAGGCTGCTGTTAACGACATGAGACTGGAATTACAGATAGCCTTTGACTAAATGACCAAAAGGGGCCTGGAACTTTGGTTTTTAAGTGACAAATTTGCTAAGTGAGTTTGATAGCCAGTCTTCGATATCTCAGGGGCTCCCACAAAGAAGAGGGAGTCAAGCTATTCTCCAAAGCACCTAATGGAAGGACAAGAAGCAATGGGGGAAACCTAATCACAGAGGAGAAGCAACCTAGAACAAAGGAGGAAATTCCTAATAGATGAGGACTATTAGGAAACCATGGAAACAACATGCCTCCAGAATTGTAGGTTCTTCATCACTGGAAAGTATTTAAGAAGATATTGGACAAACCATTTGACTGAAATGGTGTATGGTTTTCTGCCTGAGGAGGGCGCTGACCTTCCAACTTTGTTATTCTATGGATAGAGATTTTGCCCCATTCTACGAATGTTCTTGCCATGTTTGTTAAGTGAATCACTGCAGTTGTGAAATTAGCAACCCGGTTGTTAACGTGAATCTGGCTTCCCATTGACTTTGCTTGTCAGAAGGTCACAAAGGTTTGATCACATTAACCTGGGACACTGCAACCATCAAAATAGGAACCAGATACCATCTGACTTTTGATCATGTAACCATGAGGAAGGCATGCAACAGTCCATAAGCATGAAAATACAGACACAATTTACCATTTTTTCAGTGTCATTCATAACTTCAGAACTATCATTCAACGAACCTGTTGTAAGTTGAGGCAACACTACTTATTGATGAACTTGGTCATGTTGCAAAGAAGGATGCCCACAGGTCCCTCTTTTAGAGAGAACTGAGATTTGGTTCTGTGCACAAATGTAATCAGAGAAATGTGTTGCAAAAGCAAACCTGCTTCCTGAACGCTCAATAATTTTAGTAAGGAAATGGGATCCAAGGAGAAACAGAAAGGCTGAATTAGGCCTCACTCCAAAGAGGCATATTTGATTACGCAGAAACTTAAAAAGAAAATGTAAAAGAGAAGGGGGGGCACAAAAGATTGAAATATCTCTCGGAAGATTAAAATGTGAGACTGAAGTAAGATGAGGCACCATGAAAGGAAAATTCAGTACAGATGGTCCCATGAATACCAAGCTTTATCATTACTAGCTGGAACCATGCTTTCGTGACAAACTATATGTGATGGACTATGCAGGGAAAATTCGGTTCACATCCACGTGGTCAGTGGTGGGTTGGTGATTGAAACACATAAGTGGAATATCGCTGTGACCGCTTTGAAGTCATAAGCATTCATAGGTGGACAGGCATAGGCATTTGATGAGGTACCGACGTTAAGTACTGTAAGGAGCCCCAGGCCGCTCTGAGTGGAAGGACTGGAATGTCTACCAGTTTGAGCTGATGTAACAACATGGGAGGCAACTGGAGTTGGAACAGAGTTATTTTCAGGTGGGGAGGGGCAGTAGAACTCCTTAGCATCAGAGCATGTTAATTACTGTACAAGAAATGCTAATGATCTGATGGTAATTTTGAAAAATCCTTTCTTAGCGAGCACTCAAGTCAAGGAACAATACGTGCAAATTTCAGGTTTGTGAGGCTTACAGTCTGGAGATTTCGTGATGAGTGAGTGGTATGTGGTTTCTTTTCTTTAATAGTTCATAGGAGAGACCACTCCTTTTGTGAAGAACTAAAAGTGTGCGTTCACACAGAGAGATACAAATGACCAAAAAATCTTAAGCTGAATCTAGCAAAATTATATTTTCATACTTCTGTTTTCCCTTCTCTTAAAGCCTTTAAAAAAAAAAAAAAGAGGGGGTGATACCTAAAAACCAAGAATAAAAGGACTCATTAATAAGAGTCTTTGTTTGAAGTAGACAAGCTCCTTTGTAGTCACTTATTTATATTTTTTGTTTGGCTGTGCTAAGCAAAAAAAATCTGGAGCCACTGTAGTCTACTCCACCGCCCATCTCAGTCTATTCAACAAGGCAAAGCTTAGAATTGTGACAACTGGACTACTCAGAGAAATAAGCTCCTATTTCAAAGCCATCTCGAGTTTTTTTTCCTTCTTCTTCTTCTTTTTCCTTCAGTGTATGTTGATCCTTCTATTAATGGAAACCCCTGTGAATAAATATCTTGTTCTCCACCCACTTTGATCTTCATTCATCACATTCCTTAAGGTCACTCTGAAATGAAAGTTGCCCACAGAATATAGCAGCCCAGGATTGGAAATCAGAAAGGACATAAAGTTGAAATAAGATGTTGAACGTTCAGGTTTCCTGAACTTCTTCAAAGAAGATTTGAAATAATAACTTCCTTAAAACCTAAGGGGCTACTTGTTCATTCATTACAGTTCTTGGTAGTATTCTGTCAACTCCGTTTTTCCTTCCTGCAAGCAACTTCATTGGTTTCCTTCACGTGCCTTGTATGGAGCACCAATTTTCTGAACTCAAACCATAGTTGTGTGATTTTTCATGTCAAACTCAAATACCAACCAAAGTTGGCATCTTCACCATCCTAACCATCATTCAGAAATTATTCCACAACCACTGCTCATTCTGAAGGCAGCATGGGGTGTGTTTGAAACACATGTATTTATTTATTTATTTATTTATTATTTTAGTTGTTTGTCAAACATGTACAAGATAACAAGTATAGGTAAACATAAACATGAACAAAAGAAGTAAATACAGATAAATGGGGACAGTAAGACAGGGACGGGAGGCATGCTGGGGCGTTTATGCATGCCCCCTTTAAGGATCTCTTAAAAATGGGGTGATGTCCATGGTAGAAACTTTGAGGATGAAGCTGTGAGGGGTTGAGGCTGGGTAGGGCATTCCAGGCACTGACCACTCGGTTGCTGAAGTCATATTTTCTGCAATCGAGTTTGCAGTGGTTTACCTTGAGTTTGTACTGATTGTTTGCCCATGTATTATTGTGGTTGAAGCTGAAGAAGTCATTGACAGGCAAGACATTGTAGCAGACAATTTTGTGCATTATGCTTAAATCAGATCTCAGGCAGTGCAGTTCCAGATTGTCCAAGCCCAAAATTTCAAACCTGAAGACGTAGGAAATTGTGAGAAACAATACATGTAATATGTATTGAACTTGGTATTTACATTAACAATCCCCCTTAAAGGGCATGGACTGCTGAAGAGTGGCGTGGTAGCCTAGAGGTACTTGCCTCATGCTCAGGATGTTGTAAATTTTATCCTAGGGAGTGGCAGATACTTCTCCCTCTGGGCACAAAGAGAAAATTTCTGCTGTGAACTCCGCATAGGTGTCAGGAAGGGCATCCAGCCAGTAAACAGTCAACTCCATTTAGTCAACCCCAACTCTACCCCGATGCAAGGGATTACAGGGTCATTAAAAGAAAAAAACAAGGGAGGTGGACTGCTTGACTTGAAAAGCACTAAAGCTAGTCTTAGTACCAAATTATGTGTACCAAGAGCACTATGGCAGTGAAACCAATTTTCCAGAAAGATGGTGAACTTCTCTTCATTGGATACATTCAAAGAGAGGTCAACTAACATGTGGTAGATTGAAAAAAGACCATGCCCCACCCTGTGGTCTTTGTGCTCCTTTCTCCTCCTTCTTTTAATCTTTGAATGATACTTTTTAGCATAACTATGATTATTGTTATTACTTATATTTGCAATGTTTCTGATTAGAGTGGTGGGCAGCACACAGATTCAACAGCTTGAGTGACTCCTTCCATCTCTCGGATTCTAGGATAAAATCTAGGCTGGTTGTGTCAGATTGTTTTTTACATTTAACATGTTATTCCCAGGAGAGGCATTTTTTGCTCTCATTGTGTTTTACAGGATAGCAACTGGGAACTAGGCATTCAGGCTTAAATTATTGATGGCTAACTTCTAAGTAAGATTTGTTTTTTGAAAGAGAAAAAAAAATCCCACTGTCTGATTATTAATGTAGATTGGTTAAACTGAGTTTTAGATAAAAGAGACTAGGGAAAAAAAATTTCAAGCGGTCAAGTAAAGTCAGAAATCGAAAGATTTAGGTCAAGCAAATCTATAGACAGGGTAATTTAGATCAAAATTGGGTGAGTTTGGGGACCAGGAGGCTACATATGAAATTTGAGAACATATTGTAAGTGATTTCACTGTAAGAGAAGGAGTAGAAGAACCTGAGGATAGAATCAAAAGAAGAATCAGCCTAGAATCTCTATGTAGTCACAAAGTCCAATCCCTCTTTGCATTCCATTAACCGATACATAGCTCCAAAATAGTGCTAACCTTTAGTTGAATAGATTCCTCTGCATAAGCATAAGCAATTGATCAGCTTAATTGGGACTTCATCCATGGTCCCACATGATTTTTTATGCCTGACACTCACAAAATATCTGTTGAAATGACCAATTATAAAAAAACCCAGCCATTATCAGAAGCTATACTGACAAGGTACCACTCCAGTTATGTTTTCTACTATTCCAATCATGCACGATTTGCATTTTCAACTAACAAATCTCATTTGTATAATTAAAGTTTTCTGTACCGCTTCTGTCAGTCTAGAAAACCCTGAAGCAGTTTACAGTCACCATAAAATAATTTTCAAATTAAACACAGGAAAAATTGAGAAGTGAAAGCAAGATAGGGTAGAAACCATTCATTTATGTAGAAATATTGGAGTTGATTGCTGAGAAAAAAGCAGGCTAAAAGGTGAGCATTGTAAGTTGCCTGAAAGGTATCAACATTGGTATTGGTGTCTGACAGAGATGTGGTCATTCTTGTGCACAATTATGCATAGGTGTCAATACGCACCTATGTTGAGAAGGGGATGATGGTAGTGGTGGGATTTTAAAAATGCTACGACTGGTTCTGTGGGCATGGCTTGGTGGGTGTGGTTTGTGGGCATGATAGGGGAAGGATACAGCAAAATTATCATTCCCTCCCCACTCCGAGGGGAAGAATACTGCAAAATCCCCATTCCCTCCCTAACCCACTAACCTGCTTTCCAGCTCCATTCTCCTGTGCAGGACAACCAAAGAAGACTCAGCTGATCAACTGGGAATTGGGAAGCAGAGAATAGATGGGGGGCGAGGCCAGTCGGAGGTGGTATTTTCTGATTCTCTGAACTACTCAAAATTTCCGCTGCCGGTTCTCCAGAACTGGTCAGAACTGGCTGAATACCACCTCTGGTTGATAGGTAAGTGTAGATGGCATTGGTTGAAGATAAACCAATGGATGCACCTTTCAAATCCCAATTATGTGTTGTGTGGAGATCTATGTCCTGCATGTTGATTGATTGATCCAACTTTCTGTTGGGAGGCGGATGGAAGGCAAGGCACATTCAAACTATGAAATGGGACATCTGAAAGATTTAAGTATAAATGCAGCAACTATGCAACTCTCTCAGAATGACAGTTGTATATATCTCCTGACATGCAGTGATGCTGAAGTCTTCTCCAAACTTTAGGTGTCATCATGGAAGACGTCATCTTCCAAGTCATCACCAAGTCACCACCCAAAGCTGTAACATATAACATAGAATCCCTCCCAAAATGTGCTCACCTGATTAAATTAGAGACACACTTAAACCTAGATTTAACTATGTGATTCCAAAATCTTAATCTGAGGGAAATACTGTATATGGACATCTGAATGTGGACTGTTGAGTTACAAGGAGTTATTATGCTTTTTCATCATTGAAGCCGAAGAGAGAATAAAAGTTCAGGATCTTATCAAAGCTTCTCATGTTCCTATGAAGAAGGTTGAACATCCAGTGATCCTAACCCTAAAAATAAGAGAAAGACAAGGAAACCAGTGTTCAATGTTCAATGATTTAACTAACCCATTCCATGCTTCTCCCCTTTAAGTTAAGTCAGGAAGGACCTTTCTCATCCTTAAAGGTAAAAATAAAGGTTCCCCTCACACATACATGCTAATCATTTCCAGCTTTAGGGGCGGTGCTCATCTCCATTACAAAGCTGAAGAGCCAGTGCCATCCAAAGACATCTCCGTGGTCATATGGCTGGCATGACTAAATGCCGAAGGCACATGGAACATTGTTACCTTCCCACCAAAGGGGTCCCGATTTTTCAACTTGCATTTTTACATGCTTTTGAACTGCTAGGTTGGCAGAAGCTGGGACAAGGAATGGGAGCTCACTCCATGATGCAGCACTAGGGATTCGAACCGCTGAACTGCCGACCTTTCTGATCGACAAGCTCAGCGTCTTAGCCACTGAGCCACCACATCCCCTCTCACTCTTACCTTCACTCAATTTTGGATTGTACACAGTTGAGAGAAGAACCTTTTTTTCCCCTCAAAAATCACATCAACTTTTGTATTGAACACAATATTTGTTGGGACAAGCAGAAACAAAAAAAAACCCAAGCCCATTAATCCTATCTGCTTATTTTATCTCCTGAACCCAAAATTATAAACATTAAAGGTAAGAGTTTGGGGAAAAGAAGAAAAACAGGTCTTCCCCAGATAAGATCTCTTTCAGAGCCAACCGATTTCACATTTTGTTTGCTGTTAGCATTCAGCCATGACAGCGTCTTTGGAAGGATCTGCCCAGTTTGAAGATGACTTTTAATTGGCACATGATCAGTTACCAAATGTGCTAAGTTCTTCATGGAGATTAATCGACTGTGAAATCCTAGACCAAAAAAGGGAGGGGATCTTTCAAAGCAACCATAAACTGACCTACTTCCGTAGCTGATGATCAGAGCTGGGCTAAGGATTCCATTTCTTTCATCTCATGACCAATTTGCAGCTGATAGACTCTATTCATCTGCAGAAGATCGTTAATTGATCGTTAATTGATGAATCCGTATACAGACAGGAGGTTATACAACTTGTAACCGGAACAATCTTGAACTGAACACACTCAAAACCGTAGAAATGGTGGCAGACTTTAGAAGAAACCCTTCCATATTACCACCTCTTACCATACTAGACAACAGTAAAGACCTTCCAAATTTCCCTAGGTTCTATTTGATATCAACATGACCTAAATGGCACACCTGAACATCAAAAACGTCATCAAAAAGCACAATAAAGAATGTTCTTTCTGCATCCACACTCAGAAAGACTCAAAGCTGCCCAAACAAGCATGCCGATCCATTCGACACGAGGAATGATGGATGTCTTTCATCTGCACCTTCTAGAATGCCTGTTTGGTTCTGCAACCCAACAGGACAGAACACAGAGAACTCCAGAAGAGTAAGTTAGGACTGGCAGAAAAACAATTGCTATCAACCATGCTTTCTTCATGGAGGACCCTGTAATATTGCACGAGTCACAAAGATGAGACCAGTGAAAATGATTTACAGACCCCTCACATCTGGACATACACTGTTTCAACCTCCTACCCGCTCAAAGAAACACTATAGAGCTACTGCAGCCAGACAATTGTACACAAGGACATCAGCTCTGTAAAATAATAATTCTCTCAACCCTGTTCAACTATTACAAAGTCTGCACACCTACCATCACTGTTAATTCTTGGTCTAACTCCTACTATCCCCTCCCACTTGTGGCCTGTGATGACTGAACTTTGTCGCTTGTTATCCTTACGATTTATATTGATTGTTTCCTAGTATGATTTGATTGCTTATTGTACCCTATGACTATCATTAAGTGTCGTACCTTATGATTCTTGATTCTACAAATGTATCTTTTCTTTTATGTATACTGAGAGTATTTACACCAAGACAGATTCCTTGTGTGTCCAATCTCATTTGGCCAAGAAAGAATTCTATTCTTTTCTAAATGGATGGTGACTTTCATCAAAGTAATATTTTGAGCCAAGATTCTGGGTCTTCATTCTGCTATCTCGGCTAATATCTCTCTCCAAGCCAGTGCAAACCCCCTTTACAGAGACATACTGAACACCTTGGATATCTCGAAAGTGTCAACTTGAACTTTTAATACCTCCTCCTCTCTTATTTTATATTCTGGGAGAGCTCAAGGTCACTGAGCAAATGATATACCTATTCCATGAATAGAGGCATCATTATGAGTGCAATTTGCAGCAGAAAGGAAAGAAAATCACAACTGTTTAATTAACACCCCATATGCTAAGAATCTGAGCTGGGGGAGGAGAGAGAAGGGAGAGGGAACCAAAAATAAAATCAAAGAAATAATAGAGGGGGGAAAAGAAAGCTTTTCTTTAACCCCTCTTTCGATTGTTCTTTTGTTTCAAATGCTCACAAATTCTCTTCACTACAAAAATCTTTTTTACAAAAAGATTTATTCTGAATGATGCTTATCTGTTGAGAATAGATTTTCCCCCTCCTTTAAAAAAAAAAAAAATTAATGGAGCTCTATTGCAAAAAAAAAAAATAATTAATCATTCTCTTCTTTCTATGTTCCTTGAAGCTACAAGTTATTTTAAAAATACACAAAAGGAACAGTAGATTCTGTTTCCTTTTTTTTTCCAAACGGCAGATTTTTAATATAAAATTGGAGGATTTTAGAGCTTTTACTCCCTTGTTTGAGATATCAAAACATTATAAAAATGTGGAATCCTTGGTGGCCTCTGAGCCTAAATGTATTGCTTGCAGGTATTTCATTAGCCAACTAGGTAACATCTTCAGTGCTAGTGAGTGAGGAATTTGTTCACTATTTATATACAGTAATTAAAAAGAACAATGAACTTTTGTAAAGTTGTCCTGTGCTATACCTCTGAGAACCCACTGTCTGTAGCTGCACATAAAGGTTGTATAGGGTCAAATCTTGTTGGTATTTGGGAAGGTATTTTTACTTTCCCTTTACATAGTTATTTCTTCTTCTTCTTCTTCTTCTTCTTCTTCTTCTTCTTCTTCTTCTTCTTCTTCTTCTTCTTCTTCTTCTTNCCTCCTCCTCCTCCTCCTTATCATTCTCTTCCTCATCATCCTTCTTCTCATCATCCTTTTTTCTCACGGTATGATTAACCTATTCAGAAGCATCACCAAAATTCAATTCTTCTTAGGGTGCCTTTACAATTCTCAATTTATCTCCAACATCTTAACTTGTTAGACAGGCAAATCCCAAGTTTCAGGATTGAAACTACAGAGGTTTGGGTTGATTGACATGCTTCAGTAGGGACATGAATCACATATGTAATTGTTGGGAAAGTTTTAAGGCAGTTATAGGCAGGCCATGACAGAATGGCTCTTTTAAGAATTAGCCTACCTCAAGCGCATGAAATACATATGAAACAGTGGTGTGATTCACAATTTTTTACTACCGGTTCTGTGGACGGGGCTTGGTGAACGTAGTGTGGCATGGCTTGGTGGGCATGGTGTGGCTTGGTAGGTGTGGCAGGGGAAGGTTACTGCAAAATCCCATTCCTTCCCTACCCCACTAACCTGCTTTTCAGTTCCGTTCTCCTGTGCAGGGCAACAAAAGAAGACCCAGCCAATCAGCTGGGACTTGGGAGGTGGAGAATAGATGCGGGCGGGGCCAGTCAGAGGCTGTATTGGCCGGTTCTCCAAACTACTCAAAATTTCCGCGACCGGTTCTCCAGAACTGTTCAGAACCTGCTGAATGCCACCTCTGGTATAAGATGAAAACAGTCTCCTTCAGATTTTTCTTATGAGCTTCCCAAGAAGATCGGATTGACCAATAAGAAAAAGAAGAATGGTGCACTAAAAGATGCTTTAGTTAAACCCATCAAAGCCATAGGGGTGAGGATGACTGGATCTTAACCGCTTGGTTCGACGTTTCATCTCCACTCCCTAGAATTCTAATGCATTTTGAACAAGTTGCAGATTTGGAAAGTGTCAACTTAAATTCTTCCTGGAGAAGGTGCCTGAAGAGCTCTTTGGAATTGCATCAATTGTTATTTCAAGCACACAGCCCTGCACGGTGCATTGCTTTTCTCACTAGAAGATTTTCTGATAGCTAACAAGCTACAGCTGTTGCAAAGCTTTAAATAACACTTCCAAGTGCTACTCTGAATTCAGTGGCAAATCCATCCGGGTCCCTGGATTTTCTGTGCAGTCATGATGATTTATGACAAGCAATCCTGCTATTACCAGGCTGCAAGGAGAAGCTCCTCAGGACTAAATCCTAAATAAATTAAAGAGATATGCGATGCACTGCAAATAATTTTTAAGATGAGTTTGTCTACACAAGAGCTTCCTGCTTAGAAAGTTGATGTGGTATCACAACCATAAGGCTGAACCAGAAGCTCAAAGGAGCAGGACTCCTACTACAAGGGCTACAGATTAGAAGACTTGCCTAAGGTAATTTTAGCTGGATAAAACTATTTGAATCCTACTCACGGTGAATACATAATATATAATTTCATGCAGAGGTCCCTTTTCATGTAGAACATCTACCTATGTACATGGTCTCTAGGAGTCAACAATGACCTCATGGCACATAATCAAACAATCAAGCAATCAGATGTATATCAGATATACGGTATTTCTTTTTACAACCCTGTAATCTCTTTTTATCAGGGTGGAGTCCCAAATGGAGCTAAGAATTTACTAGCTGGATACCCTTCCTTACATCTATGCAGAGTACACAGCAGATATTTTTTCTTTGTATCATGATACAGAAAACATCTGTCACTGCCTAGGATTGATCTCTCAACCTCCTGAGTATGAAACGAGCATCTTCACCTCTAGGCCACTGCACCACTCGCTACCATTGTAGAATACTCACTGAAGAATTATCTTGTTTCTCAGGAAATGTTCCTGCTGCCATCCAGCTTAAGTTGATCATTCTGTAAGACTGCCTGCATTTTTAAGTCCCTTTGGAGAGAGGCAAATGTTCAAAACTACCAAGAATGCTGAATGTAGCCAAAGGTTCATCTCATTTTGTATTCTGAATCACACGTGGCAAACCACGTGTGTTGCAGGATCTTACAATAGTCTTCCTCCTCTCTTGTTTCTCACACAGTTGAGAACCATCCGGAGAACAGTTTTACCTTCTATTTAATTTATCTTGACCTCTTTTAACACTCAGGTCAGAGGTGTCTTTACCTTTGAGAGCAGCAAATTCCATAAATACATGGCTTACAGAGATCAAGAGATTAACCAGAAAGAAACTACCTTAGATCGCTCTGTTCTTTGAGAAGGGACTGGCCCTTCTAAGCATCAGGCATCAAACACCTGGTTATAATAACAGTTCAGGGTAAGATGTAGGCAATTTTCATTCTTAGATTTAATAGTGATACTGGGGGAGAGGGGATAAATGTTTATTTTATTTGGGGATAGTGACCATTTTATTTCAAAAAGAATAACATATTTTCAAGCATGAATTACGACATAAGGATCTAAAATCAGGTACTTAACCAACCAGGTATCCCATGAGGATAAAATGGTTGAAAGAAAGGCAGAATACTGTTTGATAATTGGGAGGGAGGATGAATTTTCTGAAGTCCAGCTGCACTTTGAAGTCCGTCGAAACAAAGATGCATTGTGCTGTCTATGTTTCATCCTATGAGTGCAGCAAATGAAACAAATTCTATACTTAATTAAATATAAAATACGAGAGGGGGATTGGAAGAAAATTGTTATGAAGAAGCTTAAAGGTTGGAGAAGTGAGAGAGGACAGGTAAACTAAATGGCTATGGAGATTCTCAGTCATTCAGGACATAGCGGTCCCAAAGGTGTTTTTACAATAAGCAACTGGACTTTCTGGTTTTTCCTTCTCATCCAAGAAGCTTCTTCAGTTTTGACTGAATGGTTGGGAATAGAAGAATTCATATTCTTTTCAGACATCTGATCGTTAGCACTCTTTCTAAGAGTCGTTGAGGCCACTTGGAAGTTTATTTGAGATGTCTGCAAGGAATATAAGACCTTCCGTTCTCCACCATCCGGTCAGAACTGAACATCAAGCAAAACCCCTGCAAAGAAAAACAAGGAAGTCCAGTTGCCTCTTGAAAAAGCATTTTTGGGACAACACGTAAACTAGTTTGGTCAATAAAGGCATCAGGACAGGATATTCATAATAATGTAATGTTACAATTGTTTAAAAGCATGGTAAGATGGTTTTTATGCTTTTTAATTACAGCAAGAGTCATTGGTTTTACAGTGTGGCCTTGAAGGATTATATATGGCAACATAAATTTAGCCAAACTATTCAGTTCACTGAAAACATTTGCAAAAGTTATAGCCCCTCAAATCATTCTTGATTGCTGATGACTACGTGGCAACATTTTGGAAGGGGTTGGCTAGGACCTTCTTCCTAAGGCTTCCTCGGACTGGCCCAAGGCCATTCTGCTGGTTTGGGGAAGAGGTAGATTAGAACTCAGGACTTCCCATTCTTCCTGGAGCATCTTTAACCAGAACAGAACAGAATAGAGTTTTACTTCACTGGTCAAATGTGATTAGACATACAAGGAATTTGTCTGTGGAGCAGAGGCTTTCCGTGTATATGCAAAACAGACTAATAATAATTACAATTATACCAATAACAGGGGATAGTAGAGAAAATAAGAATTATAATAATAATACTTCAGCCATACTACGTGGGTAAATGTATTGGGAATTAGGTGTTCAGCAGAGTGATGGCACAAGGGGGAAAAAATTGTATCTTTGTCTAGTTATTTTAGCCTGCAGTGCCCTATAGTGCCATCCCGAGGGGAGAAGTTGAAACAGTTTTATGTCCAGGATGTGAGGGCTCTGTAGATATCTCCTTAGTCCTCCTTCTGAGTAACAAGGAATCCAATTCAGACATCAGTGGGCTTTGTAATATCCCCCCCTCATTCTCACACTCCCAAACTATTAAAAAGGAGTTGGCATTTTGACTTTCTACACCAAACCTCCAGACAGCTAGCAAGAACTCTTGCAAGTCCATATATTTATACTGAGTTTAGAAAGGATAGCCAAGAAAGCTTTCCATCCCAGCCTGAATTCACTTCTAACCCCCAATGCTACTCTTAAAAGCAATATTCCACCACTGAACAAATTTTCCATTTTTCAAGATTTTTTTTTTCTCTTCACCCAGCCGGATCTCGATGTCATTTCTTTGTCCTTTGCAATGAGCTCTGCCACCCTTCACTAGGGAAGGTAGGATATTAATATGCAATATATACCTAAGTTCTCAACAGGAAATTGTTTCAGCTTTCTGACTGCCCTCTCCTGTTTATCAAAGGATGTGTCACTGGTAGCTTAAGGAGGACCGGGGCAACATTTACCATATGGGGTGGACCTATGTGAAAGCAAAAAGAAAGTTTTTCTGGTGCTATACCTATTATATATACATATATGCATCATTTTCCTGTTGGCATTCAGCTTCCTTCAGGTATTATCCCATGTCATTGTAGTGCTTTTAAAGTTGTAGCAACGTTTCAGCAGAATCTCAT
>BHFT01015255.1:0-44457 GCA_004320025.1 Laticauda laticaudata | reverse complement strand
TCCTTCAATGCCTGAGGGAACCCGTCTCTGCAGACATGTGAATAAAACCTTGTTTTCCTTGGATCAACAAATCTTTTAGTGGTTTTTTATCTGCTTCTACCTCACACCATTGATTTTGCTTATCAGAAGATTGCAGAAGGTGACCATGTGACACTGGGACATTATAACCATCATAAATACATGCCAATTGTCAAGCATCCAAATTTTGATCATGGGATTTGCAACAATCATAAGGCTTAAAAAACCATCATGTCACTTTTTCAGTGCCATTATAAGTTTAAATGAAGCTTGGAAGCTTGAATATGCTTCTTCTCTCCCTTTATCTTCATGAGAACTAGAGAGGTCGTGTGTGAGATGCTTTTTCTAATTACATTTCTGCCTTGGACTCAATAAATCTGACCATTGTCTTGGTTGTGATTTTCCATCCTCTCCCTCAAGGTTATTCTTATTTACCCTTATATTTGAGGAACAACAAAGAAGTAGTAGCTTATTCTCATGAAAGTCCTGAAGTACTTCTGAATCTACCTTCCTTCTTATCTTCCTTCCTTCTTAGCCTTATTGACCATCTCAGTCCCAAGGATACTTGGTAATGTACAAAACAGCAATGAAATAAAACAATAATAGTACAATCCCTCTAAAAATCCCACTCTGGCACAATCAATTCCTGAAAGTCTTGTGAAAGAGTCACATTTGTATTTGACTTTAGAAACCCATGACAGTGGGAGCCATTTTAAACACTAATGTTTCAGAAGAGGGAAGCCCCCATGAAGAATGGATACCCATGACCCCTTGTAAAAGAGGAGGGAATACTGGAGATTTCAACAAACACTCTCTGATTGTATGGATTGAGTGGACGGAGGATCTGGGAAATGAAAAACAATGTTGAAGCAAACAAATAAGATTTCTTCCCCTATGTAGTCAGGATCTGCAAAGATGAAGTCAGGATAGCAAAGGCTCAGAACAAACAAAGACTTGCAACAAAAGTCAAAGATAATTTAAAAAAAAATTTTTCAACATATAAAATAACAGGAAGAAAAAAAAAAATCAAGGAAACAGTCAGTCCACTAAAGAGAGAAGATGGCAAGGAAGTAATGGCCAACAGAAAGAAACAAAACTACTTAACTCATTGTTTGCTCCGTCCTTCAATGCAAAAAGAAATTATAGCTCACCCACCAAAACATAATTGTAAAAGACAAGACCAGAAATAAAAGTTAAAAGAAAACAAAAAAAATAGTAAGAGAACACCTTTTTCTGAATCCTGAATGAAAACAAATCATGGGACCTGATGGAATTACATCCCAATGGTTTTAAAGGATTGCAGAGGTCATCTTAGAACCACTGCACATATATTTTCAAAAATTCTGGAGCCACCGGGAACTAACAGAGGACTGGAAAATGAGCTGATGTGGTTCCCATCTTCAAAAAAAAAAAAAAAAAAAACCAGGAACCCAGGAACTTAATACACCAATCAGGCCTAAACATCAAACTGGGAAGATACTGGAAAAGATAATAAAAAAAACAGATCTGCCAAATCAAGAAACAGTAAAGTATAACTAGCAGTCAGCATGGGTTGTTAAGAACAGAATCATGCCAACATCTTATTTCATTCTTCAAACAGCAAGTGACTAAATAGTAAGACCAAGCAAAATACTGTGCACATATATTTAGATTTCAGCAAGGATTGACAAAGTAGACCACAACCTACTTCTAGTAAAACTAGAAAAAGTAGAATAGATAGCACCACCAAACTAATGGACTTGTAACTGCTGCAAAAACAATACTGCCAACCGAATATGCCTTAATGGGTCTAAGTTTACATGGAGGGAAGTAAGCAGTGGGGTGCCACAAGGTTCTGTCTTAGGCCCAGTACTCTTCATTATCTTCAAATTAATGACTTAGTGAAGGAGTAGAAGGGGAACTTACCAAAATTTGCAAGATGAGTACTAAGGCTGGCAGGCATAGCTAACACCCAAGAAATGGCTCAAGATCCAGATGGATCCTTGGACAGACTAGAACACTGGCCATAATCTAACAAAAATGAAATTCAATTAGAAAAAGTAAAGTCCTATACTTAGGCAAGAAAAACCAAAGTACACATATAGCCTGGGTGAAACCAGGCCTCGAACAGCAGTAACTGTAGAGGGATCTTGGAGTCTTAGTGATCAATCAGCTAAATATGAGCCAACAGTGTGCAGCAGCATCAAAAAAGCTAATGCAATCCTAAATTGGTATTAGCAGAGGGATACAAATCAAGATCAAAGGGAGGTACTAATACCACTTCTATAAGAAGCCTAGTTAAGACCTCACCTATAGTTTACTGCAATCCTCGAGTTTGGTCAACTTTTCTGACAGAGTGAGAACAATCAACCAATCGAACACCTTGCCCTTGGAAGTTGTGGGAGCACCATCACTTGAAGACTTTAAGAAGGACTGGACTTCGCTTATTTGTCAGAAATTGGCTGTAGGGTCTCCCGTTGGGTGGGGGGGGGGGGTTGGACTAGATGACCTACAAGGTCCCTTCGATCTCTGATTATCTGTTTATTCAGTCTGTTTGATCTGTTTGTGACTCTGACTGGATAGCACCATTTCAAAATTCAGGGGATAACTGAAATGACATGGAACCATTGGTTCTTGTATCAGCAAATCCCTGGTCATATCCAATTTATTTTGCATTCACAATCTCAAATGCAGCACATTTCCCAAAACATAGAAGAGTTTCCATATGAGCAGATCCACTATGCATGTCTGAATAGTATGTTTCATACTATAAAAATTGAGCATGAGTCAGTTCACACATTCATGGCAAACTCTAGCATTTGCTTAACCACCATTGTGTTTGTTTCATGACCTCAGTCTTTGCTTTATGTAATGACTACTGCAAAAAACATTGTAAAATTAGGTTGGCGACAATCAGTTTTATGACCATTGATTTACAGGGATAATGCGCAGGCTCTGTGATAGTTGTACCTCAAGTACTATCTGCAATAAGCTGATGGATGTACATGGTGATCTATGGGTCCTGTATAATTAATTGGAAGAAAATGTGTTGACATGGAGATGAATCATAAGTAAAAACATAACCACCTTATCCAATGAATGTAAGATTCTAGGCATTTGGTAATAGATAGAACTGAAGGGAAATGATCTGTCTATTTCTGTTTTGACTCACAGTAAAGATATATTTTGTTCAGTCAGTTGTGATCCAGTTCTATATCCACCTTTAAATATTTTGCCCTACTAATGAACTTAATAGATATAATTCCTGGATAATTTCTCTAGTTTCTTGGAAAAAGATACTTTCAAGAGAAACACGATTCATTTGTTAAAACCAAAGAATGAAAAAGAATGGGAAGCAGTAAATAACTGGATTCAATATTGTTTGCATTTTCATTTTATAGCATTTTCTTGAATCAGAAACAGTTCTCCCACAAACATTAATCACATTACTTCTGAAGTTTCATGTTGTTTGCAGTGATAATTATTGATTCAATAGACACAGAGCAGGTGGTACACATAATTCCTGTGAATTAGCCCAGTTTAATTCCCCTGTATGTCAGTCCTGTCAGCTTTGTCTCACAAAGAAACATTTGCAAACAGCTTAAGGCCCTGTCACACTGCCCAACGGATGCAAAATGTTAGTAAAAAGGACACAACGGACGACCAAAATGTTCCATCCGTTGTTACCCGCTCTCAAAAGGGGCAAAAATTTGCATAACCAGAGTGGATAACACGGAAAGGAACGGATGAGGGGAGGATGCAGGGCGGATGGAAAGCGGATGCGGAACAGAAGCCTAGCGGATGGAAGCGGATGGGAGCGGATAGCACATCCGCTAGGCTTCCGGAGGGCCTCAGCAAAGCGGATGCGGAAGGGATACAGCGGATGCAGAGCGGATGCCGAGCGGATGAAGCGGATGCAGAGCGGAAGCCTAGCGGATGCACAGCGGAAGCCGCATGGATGCCGAGTTAATTGCGCATGCGCGGGGATGCATTGCGGATAAGCACGTGGATATAAGGGGGAAGCAAGCTCCAAACGTGGCCAGCATCTCGAGGAAGAGACTGCTGCGGGATACAATCGAGTCTTGCTGCCCTGCCTTGCCGCATGCCCTGTCGTGCACGCCTTGCTGGCCCGCCTATCCTGCCAACCTGCCTCTCAAGCTCTCCTTGGCCAGCCTCGCCTGCCAGGCTTGCTCTCTGCTCTGCACTTGCCTCTAGCCTGGCCTCTGCTCCAAGCCTTGCGTGCCTGCCAGCCTCCCTGCCAGCCAGCAACCCCACGGAATCAGACATATGGGAGACAGCGAAAAGCCTCAGCACGATCACCCTTGCCGCCACCTCCCATGGAGCAAACGAGGACAGGGCTACCCTCCACCCCGTCCCTGAATCTGCTTCTGCTGGGCTTCCTGCTGCTTGGACTTCGCTCCCCTGGGCTGGAGTTCTGCTGAAGCTGCGTCCTGCGGTGGTGCTTCTGCTGTGCTTACTTCTGCGAAGCTGCTCCTGGTCTGCTCGTCCTGCTTGTCCTGCTCATGCTCCTGAGCTTGCTCGTCCTGCTCGTCCTGCTCTCTCCGACTAATGCCGTTGTCCTGCTCGGTGCCCCTCTGGTCTTGCTCGTCCTGCTGGTCCATGTTCATGCTCCTGGATCGCTCGTCTCGTGCTCCTGGTCTTGCTGGCGCTGCTGAATGCCTTACTCTGGCTTGCTGCTGATTCCTGGTAACTGCTGCTGCTGGGTGCTGCTCCGGTGTGTGGTGCCATTGCTGCTTGCTGCGTACTGCTACTGACTGCTGCTGCTGCTGCTGTTGTATTGATAGTTGATGTCCTGCTGTGCTTGCTGTGGTAGTGTGGTGTGGAGGAGCAGCCCCTACTACTGGAACCCTCTGATGAGGGGCCCATTCTGGTCTCTGCAAAGGGAGGAAGAGGCGCTGTATGCGAACAAACGGTAGGAGGAGGCAATAGTCCATTGAGTGACGCACGAGGATGAGTTGTCTGGAGATGGCTGAAGAGAGACTGACTATCTGTGGCGGAAGGGACACACGACTGCTACAGGGGACACCAAAAGGAAGGCAGGCTGCTTGGAGAGAGAAAGGCAGAAGAGTATGGGCTACCTCCTCAGCTGGTGGAAGCACATTGCACACCGTGTACCGAGAAGCTGCACACTGAAGAAATCTGCAGGCAGCCAGCGGTAAAGCTGACGAACCGAGAGACCTACTCATGGCCCGGGTTTCAGCCTTCCTGGAGGGTGAGATCATGCCACCGAGCGACAGCAAGGAGCCCTTCTCACTACCTCTCTTCGCAGCTGCTGGCGAGCCGTTGCTTCCCGGCCGAGCAGTCTCTGCCAGATCGTCCTGTCTCCAGGCAGGTGTCTGTGAGAGTGCCCATGGCGGAGAACCCACGGACAGGGTTGTACTGTGGTGGACCACGGGTGGAGGACTCCCTGTGCCCGGTGGGAGAAGGAGAGTCGTGTCCACCACAGCAGTAGCCGCATCCACCCCCGCCCAGCTCCACCTCGCTCCACCCTTCACACGAAAGGCAGAGAGCCAAGACAGGAGGGGCAGAGCCACACTGTCCCTGCGGAGATCAGGGACACCACCAGACAGATAGATTCCTCTCTCAGCTGGTCCACCGACTCCTCAATTCTCCAACCACAAGCCCTTCCTCACCTCTGTCAACAGACCCTCAGGACTGCGAACCCCAGTTACCCGGTGGTAAGGATCCGGATCACCGATCTGCTTCACAACCCTCCAGACCCAGAGGAACCTGCTCACACTCAGTCCAGGTCTGCTCCTCCACCCCAAGTGATGTCCTCCTTTTCAAGGCTCCCCACAGTCCTCACCTACAACGGGCTAGGCTACCAGGAGGTTCAACAGCAAGGCAGCAGTCCCTTTCCTAGCAGTCCAGGCACAGAGTCATTCGGGTTGACACCATGTTGCACCGGTTACACTGATGCCAACCGATGCCACCATGCCAATAATAACCACAACGACAGCGATGCACCACACACGCCACGATGCACCATGCCAGTCCTCACTCAGCTGCAGACAGCCAGGCCCCACTACACTACTCCTTCCCAACCCCACAGCAGCCCCGCCTCAGTACAGTCTCAATAGTACTGGGCTGAACCTCCATGGGCATGAGGAAGGACCTCTCAAGATCAGCCGTTCTGAGCCAGCTGTCAGAGGAGCTTTCTCAATACACCGCACCATGTTGTCTATTGGGGCCAGGCACCCCAGTGGTGCTTCATACAGCGACTGGCAGCAGCACCCACCTCCCACAGCACACTGGACCATTCACCCCCTGAGATTGGGCACACCCTCCGAGTGACCAAAAGGAGTGCCAGAGACTGGGCTGCCTGGCTAACTGTGGACTTTATTTGGGACACTTGACCTTGTCATTTTCTTTTATAGCTTGTTGTGTCAATAAAGTTTAATCTTGATTCACACACTTGCTCATTTCCTTTTTTTAATAAAGTCCCTTGGGGGAAACTTTTAGAAGTTGGTTAAGGCCTTTGCATCTTGTGGGATGGGTAAGATAGCAGTGGGTTTGGCAGGGATACCTTGGGAGGTAATAGCTGTGGGAATGCTGGATATCCTTTGGGATGGTAAATTAGCTGTGGAATAGATAAACTCCAGTGTAAATCATAGAGTGGGACTGTATGGTCCACCCTCCACCAGGTGCCACATCTATGGCCCTTTATTATCAATAAAATGTAATAATCAATCCACACATTCAACACAAACACAACTCTTTATTAGCGCCCTGTTCATTGTAGGCCACCCACACTGTACACTGGCCCAATCTCATCAAGTGTGATGAGACAGGCTGAAGGACAGCCAGCGCATTAATCATCTTACCATCGCTGTCTTGCCACTCCACTGCTCCAGCTGGGGAGTTGCACAGTGTCCGCAGGAGGTTGCGTTGCTCTTCCCTTCAATGGAGCTGTTGGGGCCTTGAACATCCTCATGTCTATCAGGTTTTGCCCTTGCCTCCATTCCCAGGCCCATTCCCCATTGCCTTGTTGGCGGTCCACAAGCCTGTTCTGCAACACTGGGTAGTGGGTGTGCCATGGATTGTGCAGGAATGCAGCAAGCTTCCAACGATCCTTCCTCATTGGTCTCTGGGCGATTGCTGCCATGGTGGTAAGTCTGGAAACCTGTTGCCAGGATGCCAAAGGCTTCTCCACACATGCCGCTTGCCTGGAACAGCCGTGTGTGAGTCTTATGAATAGCGATCCCTCTTCACAGATGAGGAGTCTAGAAGTGTAAGGGCTTCATGAGGTAGTTGTGAGGGAGAAGGCGTCATCCCCACAATGAAGTAGGGCACATCTGCGTGTGACGTTGGCAAGGGGTTGGATCTGGAAAGCCTGATGAGGTTGCTTCCAGCCCTCCTTGAGGTCACTGGCGTTTGTATACTTTTGGGCATTGAAGATGACCCGTTGCCTGAAGCACGATGTAATGAACTGTAGTAGTCATCGACCATGGCAAAGAGGACAATGCTGAAGAAGCCCTTGTAGTGTACATAAGTGGACCCGATTGGCTGGAGCTTTTGCAGGCCTGTGCTTGCCATCTATGGCTCAACGGTGTGTGAGAAGTTCCACTCTGAGTACCAACTGTTCTGCAACTTTCTTCATCTTTTCTTCAGTGATGGGCACTGGAGGAGCTCCTCCAGTATTCTTGATGATGGGCTGCACCACTTCTCTGACACATATGCTGGATATGGTGTTGTGTGCACCTCCCAGCCGTACTGCAGCTCCTGTAGTGGGTCCCTGAAGGCAGTTGGCAACAGAGTCAGTTGCAGCTTGAGCCCAGTGTTTCCAGGCCTGGCCGATTGGGTTGGTGTTTGCCTTGGTGCAACTGGTGTGTCAGCCGGTTGCAGCATGTTCATCAACATTGGCTGAGGGCGCATCGCTCATGAAGGGTTCGTTGGAATGGCCCGGATGTTGTCCTTTTCGTTCCTGAGCTCCACCATCACTTTGTTGGTAGCAGTCCGTACTCTGCTCTTTCGCTGAAGTCCTGCTTGCAGACAGACGCTTCTTGGGCGCTCCTTTTTGTCGCCATCAGTTAGTGGTTCACTAGACTCTAGATGGCTTCGGCACTGTTGCAGTGAAGGATGTGGCGTGGCAGAAGAGGGGACTGTGTGTTGACAGATCCAGCGGTTGACATGACGGATGCTGTGTGAAGAGGAAAGCGTTTTGCATAATGAAGGGCCGTGGAGGAGTCTGTGCACAGCTGGTCTGCTGGTCTGAACGTGAGATGCAGGTGGAGATTTGCTCCCCTTTTATATGCAGTATAGGTAGTCCCTTTGCATCTCTATGCATCCCTAGGCATCCTCTAGACAGTCTTTAATATCCGAGATAGTCCCTCTGCGAACATTTTTTCCATTTTAAATGCTTTGTTTCCATGCTGCATCCGCTAGGCATCCGTTCTACATCCGTTCTGCGTCCGTTCCGCTTCCTCCCTGCGTCCGAGCGAATGCGAGTTGCGCGGATGCAGAACGGATGCCTAGCGGATATAGTGGATGTGTAACAGATGCAGAACGGGTGTCCCCCGTATGCCTAGCGGATGCAGAATGGATGCGTTGGATACATTTTCTGCGAAAAGTTTTGAGCAGCTCAAAACTTTCTGAGCGGATGAAACATGCACAAACGGATGCTGGACCGACAGAGAGGAAGCAAAACGGAGGCAGTGAGTACAGAATGGATACATCGCATTAACCAATGGATGGCAAGATTTTTTTTCCGTTTTACATCCTCTTTGCATCCATTGGTGCAGTGTGACAGGGGCTTTAGCTTGTACAATAATTAGGCTACTATGGTTTCACCATTTTGCTACATGGTTTGGCAAGTGATAAATATTCTACCATGTTATCTGCTTATGACATTGCAAAAAGTGATTAAAAAACAAATAAAATGAGCTGTTCTAAGGCTCCAGGGTCATACACAAAACATTGACTGAGATCTGTAACAGCCTAGGCCTACCTCACTGAAGCTGTAACCAGAGGGTGAATTGAGCAATGAGTCTGAGTACAGGCTGGATTTCCAGTGGAGAAAATTCAGTAAAGGGGCATTACAGTTGATTCTGGTCATTAACAAGGCTGACCTCTGCTTGGATTGGAGAAAACCACGAATTCCCAAGGTGATAAGGCCAAATTGGCTAGTCAAAAAAACTTCCTGGATGTGATTTATGGTTTTAAAGTTGAGCAGGATATATTATAGAAAAAAGGTAGTATGATGAAATTTTGGTGGGAGATAGATTAAAATATATTTGTACTTATAATTGCTGTAAAGAATATTAGAAACCACTTCTAAATATCTTTATATTTTGTTTCTTTAATTTCCTCCCCAATTTTGTTCTTTTACTGTAGTTTTTGCTTTTCATTTCATTTCTTTCTCTTTGTTTTATATTAGTTTGTGTTACTGTTTGTCTTCTTTCTTAAATTTTTATTTTTAGCTCCTCCTCCTTCTCCATTATGTTTTTTTTACTCTTGGGGATTATCATTCCATTTACTGGATCCCTTCCCCCTGTCATTCCATTCCTTCATCATGTGCCATTACCATTTGGATTTCTACAATTGTGTTCACCATTGCTAACAAATTACAATAGAGCTCCTTCAAATGTCCTGGTGGTGTTTCTTTCTTAACATTTAGTTCTTAGTGCTTAGAATGGACATCCCATTAGTCCGTTCTTCACCCTTCCTTCAAAGTTCATTTTATTTCTTTTCTATACAAGGATGTGTTTCATTTTAGAATGGGATGGGTAGTAGATAAGTTTAATAAATAATAGCCAAATAAATAAATGTTAGAGTGGTGTAGTCATTGAAGGGAAAGGGCTACAAATTGGGAGATTGTGAGTTCAGTGATGACCAGGGCATGGCATAAAGGCCACACAGTGAAATAAGCAAGAAGAGTCTCTTTATTATCTCCAGCTTTGCCCCCAATGTCTAGGTGACCTTTGACTGGAGAAAAGCTCTCCCAGGAGCAGCCTTTAACTGGAAAAAAATTCAGTCCAAAACAAGGTACATACAAACTATAACTAAAGGCCCTGTCACATCGGCCGACGGATGCAAAACGTATGTAAAAAGGACACAGCGGATGAGAAAATGTTCCATCCCGTTGTTATCCGCTTTCAAAAGCTGCCCCAATTTGCATAAACAGAGGGGAACTAATGGAAAGGAAACGGACGGGGAGAGGGACATTGAGCCATGGATGTTAAGCGATTGCTCCATGCGAGCCTAGAGATGGAAGCAGATGGGAAAGCGATGACATAGTCCGCATGCGGCTTCCGGGGAAGCACAGCGAAGCGGACGGCACAGAGGAGCAAGCGGAATGCAGAGCAGATTTGACTAGTCGGATGATGCGGATGCATCACCGGACGCCTATTGGATGCCTGACGCAGGTGCCTAGCGGATGGCAAAGCATTTCAACGGCGCGATGCATGGGAGGATGCATTGCGTCAGCCCCGTCAGATATACAAAGCGCATTCAGCTCGCAAGCATCACCATTCAGAGGAAAAACCTGCTTGCCAGACACATCCAGCCAACACCATTCGGGAAGAAGAGAAGCCTATGTGCCTACTCCATGCCAAAGCCCTGGCAAGACAGGACAGGGCCACTATCCCACCCTGGCGCTGACTCTGTCTTTTCTGGGAGCATCTGCTTGCTGGGGCTGACTCTGCTGGTGCTGTGTGCTTCTCGCGGTGTTACTCTGTTGGTGCCTCCAGGCGCTGGTGCTTCTGCTGTGCTTACTCTATGGTTGCGCTCCTAGTGCTGCGTGCTGTCTAGCTGCGGGCTACTCTCTGGTGCTTGCTCCTGGTTGGCTGGTGCTTCTGCTGGGGCTTACTCCTGCTGGTGCTGCTCCTGGTGCTGGTGCTCTGCTGGGGGCTTACCTCTGCTGGTGTGCTCCTGGTGCTTGGTGCTTTTGCATGGGCTTACTCTGCTGGATGCTAGCTCTGGTGCTCGCTGGCTGCTGGCTGCGTGCTCCTGGTGCTGCTAGTTCCGTTGCGGTTGCTCCTTTGGTGCTACGCGTGGGTGGTTCGCTCGTTCTCGCTGGTGCTGCTTTTTGCTGCTGGCTGCGTGTTGCTGCTGCTGGTCTGGTGGTTGCGTTGGATTGGACCAGCCCCTAGAACCGTCAAAGCCTACTGATGAGGCGCCAGGAAGTCGCCTGCCAGAGGAGGAAAGCAATTGCACAATAGGGAGAGGAAGACAGTACTCCATTGAAGCAGGAACATGAGGATGAGGTGTCGATAATGGCTGAGGGAGAATGAGTACCGTATGCGGGAAGGGACACAGCTTATCGAGACACAAGCAGAAGCAGGCAGCTTGGAGAGAGAAGGCGGAGACCCCTGGGCTACACTTCGCGACGAGTCCTCCCCGGGTGGTAGAAGCAACAGCAACCTTGGTACGGGAAGCTGCCACCTCTAAGAAGCCTGGCCAGCTTGTGGTCAAATGCTCGACTGACTGGCGAGACCTACGTGATGGCCAAGTACAGCTTCTTGGAGGGGAGAATCCCTCCCGAGGAGCAGCCCCCACTGTCACCTTATCCTCCTCTCAGGCAGCCCACAGAGAGCCCAGTGCTCTTCTGGCCAGAGTCGCTCCTGTGTCTAGGCACGTATCTGTGGAGTCCCACACTGGAGACCCCCCAAAGCTGCAAGCTGGCCCGTGGCGGAAGTGCCATGGAGGAACCCCCTGACGCAAGTGGAGCAGAGGGAGGCCACTGCCACCAGAACCAACCCAACCCCCACCCCCAGCTCCATCTCACAGAAAGCAGGCAGAAGCCAGACCGGAGGGACAGAGCCACACTTGTCCTGCTGGAACAGGGACACCATTTCAAAAGCAGCATAGGTCTCCTCTCTCAGCATGCGTACACACCGACCATTTACCATCCTCTAACAGAAGCCCTTTCCTCACCTATGTCAACATACCCTATGGGACAATGTCCGAATCCAGTACCAGGTGATTTAAGGAGAGATCCACATGATCTTCTGGACCACCCTCCAGCCCAGCTTGAACCTGCTCTGACCCAGTTCCCAGATCTGCTCCTCACCTACCAAGGTACGGCTTAACCAGGGTTCCAGCAGCACAGACAGTCCTTCCCAGTTTCAGGCACAGGTTTATCGATCACCACTGATGCCACCGATTGCCCCGATTGCCCACGATGCCATCTGATGCCACCGATGCCACTGATGCCACAGATAGCCACCAACACCTCACCTCGCTCACCTGCAGACCCAGACACCCACTGCCAACTCCTCCTTCTTCCACCCCACAGCCAAGCCTGGTCTCAGAACATCTGTTCCCATTGGGGGTTTTCCTTGGGACTGACCCCCATTTCACCTTCACATGAAGCTCTGTTGGGGGCCTTGCACAATCTACAGTAAATCTATCAGGGTTCGCCCTTGCCTCCATTCACAGGCTCCATGTCCCCATTTTGCCTTGTGGTGGTCACAACAAGCTGTTTCTGCAACATGGGTAGTGGGTGCGCATGAGATTGTGCAGGATACAGCAAGCTTCTACGATTGTTCCTCACGAGTCTCTGGCGAGATGTTGCATGGTGGTGAGAGTACCTGGAACTTGTTGGCCAGGATGCCAAAGGCATTCTCCACCACCCGCCTTGTTCCTGAACAGGCCTGTAGTTGAAGATCCTCATCTTCATTGGGTGAGGCATCTGGAGGTTGTAGGGCTTCATGAGTAGGTTCTGAGGAAGTAGGGTCACATCTTGCGTGTTTTTGGGCAGGGCTTCTGGATCTGGAAGCCCATGATAGGTTGCATTCTAGCCCCTCCTTGAGGTGAGTGGCATTGTATACCTGCGGGCATCTGAGATGACCTTGTTGCCTGAACATCGATGTACTATGAATTGTTAGTCAGCATCAAACCCATGGTGAAGAGGATGTGTTGAATAAGCCCTTGTAGTTTGAAATAAGTGACCTTGAGCTGGGTGAAGCTTTGCAGGCCACGTTGCTTCCCATCTATTGGCTCCAACGGTGTTGGGGGAAGTTCCACTTCTTGTCCCACTGGCCTCTGCAACTTTCTTCCAGCCTTATTCAGTTGGAGGGGCACAGGAGGAGCTCTTCAAAGTATTCCTTTGATGATGGCCTGCACCACTTCTCTGACCACAATGCCTGATGGTGTTGATTTGCACCCTCCAGCCATACTTGTATGCTCCTGTATGTGCGTTCCCTGAGGGCCAGGTGGCCGCAGGAGTTGAGAGTGCCACCTTAAACCAAGGTCCAGACTGGGCCGGAAGTTTTGGTGTTTGCCTTGGCGTCAAACCTGCGGTCTCAGCCGCTCCACATCATTCGTCAAAACATGGCGGCCGGTATTCCTCATAAGTCTGGAATGCATTGAGGTTCTTCGTTCCTCAGCTGCCACCATAGCTTGTATACAGTCCGTACTCGGCTCTTCTTGGTGATCCATCTTTCAGACCAGACTCTTCTTGTATGCCTCTTTTTCTTCCCGTTTTAGAACAAGTGAAAGAGCCTGGTAGAGGCTTCGCCACTGTTGTAGAATGATGGCGGCTACGAAAAGGGAGTGGCTTGATGATACCTATGGTGGAGATGACTGGATGCTGTGGAAGAGCAAGAGCCAGTATGAAAGGCTTGAAGAGGTCTGCACACCAGGGTGCTGACTGAAAGTTGAGATCAGGTGATTTCCTCCCCCTTTTTTCTAGAAAATATCATTTTTCTTTGCTAGGTGTCTTCCACATTACTCCAGGCATCCTCCAGATATCCTAAATATCCGAGATAGTTCCCCTATACTAATGTGTTTTCCTGTTTTAATGGTTTATATGCGAGCTGCATCTGCTTTCATCCTATTCATACGTCCGTGCTACTAACGCTGGCATGGTCCGTTCCCCATCCGTTTTGCTCCTCCCTGTGTCCGTTTTCCGCTGAGCTGAATGTGAGTTGTGCGGTATGGCACAGCGGATGCCTAGCAGAGATAGCGGACGTGTAGATGTAATGTCGGATGTATAACGGATGTTCCCCGTAATGCGTAGCGATTGTAGAATGGATGCGTTGGATACTTATCCACTCAATAAAGTTTTTGCAGCTTTCAAAACTTTTTGAGCTGGAATGAAATCCTTCAGTAGAATTTGGATGCTTGGACGGATAGAGAGCATTGAATCACAGACTCAGTGAGTACACAATGCATGCATCACGTATAACCAATGGATGCAAGTTGTTTCTCTCTGTTTTCATCCTCTTTCCATCCGTTTTGGTGCAGGTGTGACATGGACTTTAAATCCAAACAAACAAGCTGCTAGTAATTAACTTGACAGGGCAGGAGAAGGAATTTCAGACTGAAAACATCATGCAAAACACACACAGTTGAAAGATTGCCAGGAACATTAGATAAGCCACAACAAGACCAGATTAAATTTCATGATTTGTTCCCAATAAGCTTGCTGACATGCAGTTTCTCTTTTTAAAATGCTGTGTTCCCAGTTTGCAGCTGATTAAGGGAATTCAGGCCTTTTCTCTCCCCCATAAGCAATGCAACTCACGTTGTTCCCTTCTCTCATTCCTCCTTGCATGCCCCAGGGATAAAGAGGGGGTGCGCCTGGGTCTTCCACTGGAATTCCCTCTCTCTTGCTCTACCTTCCCGTCTTTTCCCAGCTAGACTTTGCCCTTCCCCAGTTTCTTCCACAGCCAACTGAGCCATACTCCCACTTCCCTGTCATCTGTTTTGGCCTCCCCCTCTGAATCAGATTCTGATGGGGCATGACAAGGTCTACCTAGGCCTGCTACGGACTTTCAGGCTTTCTAAAAACCAAGAAATAAAACGATACTGAGGTTTTTCTGGAGTTAGTTTCCGTACACATTTAGACAGAAATCTTTCCAATATTAAACCAAACTATTAACATCATTACTTCTAAGAAACTTCTTAGTAGAGAAGGGCTGTTCTTGACTTTTTCCCTCTCACTCAAGCATCTAAAACCTAAAACTGTCTTTTGCTGTTTGGAATGCACTTCCTTCCTTTTGGGAATCCAGACTTACATCCTACTGACAGGACCTTGGACCAGTCACTCCCTCAACACCGAGAAAGAGGCAATGGCAGATATTTCTGAAAAAATTGCCAAGAAAAATTTGTCCAGGCAGTCTCTGAAAATCAGATGATGATTAAGAAAGGAAAGACTATCTTTTGCAAGTGATTTATTTAACATAAGCCATAAAATGAAAGCAAAAAGAAGCACATTGTTGAGCTGGAGAGGGGGGAAAATCACAAAGAAACAGTTTGGCATTGAAATGGACTTATCTCTGATATATTTCTAATGATGAATCAAAGAGAAGGGAATTAGTATAGGCATATATGTAGTCTTACATATTTTTTGAATTGACAAATATCAGTGGAAAACAGATCAATGCATTTTAAAGTGGGTTAAAATTCAAACAGTAATCTGTTATTGATCTGACAGTACATGATATGAATGTGTATGTTGTACATACATATGCATGTGCACACAAATACACAAATGTATAAAACAGAACTTAAGTCCACCTGAATAAAATATAATTTTGGGACATGCCATAGACCTGATTCTCAAGTTAATCCTTTTTTAAAGTTCATACAAGTCATGGAGCTATAAACAAAATTATATCAAGTTGCATTTATAGAGTATGCTAAGCTGCACAAAAATTCATCCAAAGGGGAATTTTATTTATTTATTTTATTATTCATTCATTTCGTTCATTTCATTCATTTCATTTATCATTTATTTTATTTTTTTTATTTTTTTAGTTTAGTCAAAACAATTATTAGATCAAACAGGTATAAGTATAAACATGCGTATATAAATGCATTGCAAATGGATACCAAATAAGAAAAAAAAATTACGGACAGGGATGGTGTTTAAGGCACGTTTCTTCGGTGGTTCTTATGCACGCCCATAGTTTCCGCGCCAAGGGGTGAGCGTCCAATAGTAGACAGTCTAATATTGAAGATTTTGGGGTTTGGAGAGTATTTCCAGACATTGACACTCTGTTGCTTTAAGTTGTACTTTCCTGCAATCAAGTTTGCGTGCAGTTAAACCTTGAGTTTGTGTTCTATTGTTGCTCTTGTATTTGTTATTTGGTTGAAGCTGATTAATGACAGGTACGAACACTGCAATATATAATTTTTATGCTTACTATACTTATATTGAACCGAAGGGTGGATAGTTTTCTTGGTTGTTACGGTCTAAAATTTCAAGTCTGTGGCATTAAGGTATTCTGCACAATGAGTAGAGGATGGAGGACTCTTCTCGTAAAAATATTTCATGGACTTTTCTCAATTGTATTAATATCAGATATTGTAATTTGCAGGTTCCAGACTGATGAGCTAGTATTCAAGTATTGGTCTAGCAATTTGTTTTATATGCTCCGTTAGTAGAGTGATATTACCGGAAAAAAAAGCTACACAGCATTTAGGTTACAAATTCTTAATGCTTTTTGGGCCTGTGTAGTTACAGTGGGCTCTATCACTTTAATCATTTGGCATGAGTTACTTCCAAGGTCCTTGACAAAGTTTTTGCCATCAACAAGGTCTTGGACTATTCAGCTTGTATTTTATTTTTGTTTTTGCAAATATGTAAGTTAGAACATTTTATTGTTGAGATTTTGACGTTGCCATTTGTTTGACCATTCTGAACACAGTCGAGGTCTTTTTTGAGGAAGCAGCATCTGTCTGTGTGTTGAATAGCTTTACATCATCAAACAAAAAGAACGCTGTTGCTTTTGATATGATCACACAAAGCTCATTTATGAAGAGTTATGAAAGAGAGTCTGGTCCTAGACGCTGCCTTGGGGACACCACTATTGACAGGTACAATATTTGATACTGTTTGACCTATTATCAGGAGTGTCAAACTGGATTTCTTCGAGGACAGGTCAACATTGTAGTTTCGCCTCTGTGGGCCGGTGGGGGGGGGGAGGCAGCAGGGGGCATGGAGGGGGGCAAGACGGATGCCTCCTGTAGGATTTCTGCCAGCCATTCTGGGCCATTTTTGCCCATTTTCAGTTTCCCTTTTTTTGCGGTAGTTTTGGCCCATTTTTGGCCTGTTTTTCAGACTGCGTAGTGCTGCAGGAAGGTCATGGAAGATAGAGAAAACAACCGTTTAGTGGGGGGCACACATGGTCCACTTTAGTTGCAGGAGCACTGCGGGGCGTCCCTTTATATTTCCAGGCTGGCCCATGGGTTGATTTAGCACCTTCACATGCCAGATCTATAGGCCCGTTGAGCCTTGAGTTTGACAACCCCTGGCCTTATGTAAACCATTTGATATTTTATATTTGATTTAATTAAGCACAAGTTGTATGCATTAGTTCTAGTATTTTGAATATAACGGTAGGCAAGGCAGATGGAAAATGTCAATGGAATTATGCTTGATGATCAAAAGAATTCCTGGGAGGACATAGAGGGAAGATTCACTACCCAGCCAGGCGGCCTTCAAAACAGTGATTACGCATTCTATTGTTTCAAATGAATACATTTAAAGCCCATGTCACACCGAACCAACAGATGCCAAAGAGGATGTAAAAGCGACAAAAAAAGCTTGCCATCCGTTGGAAAACGCGATGTTACTCACTGCCTCATGTTGGCTTCCTCTCTATCCGTCCAGCATCCGTTTATGGACGTTTCATCACAACTCCAAAAGTTTTGAACTGCCCAAAACTTTGCACGGAAATGTATCCAGTTCGTTCCGTTTCTGCATCCGCTACACATCCCATTCTGCATCCGTTACGCATCCGCCTATAATCCGTAGGCATTCCGCTGCGCATTCCGCGGCAACTCGCATCCACTTGGATGCAGGGAGGGGAAGCGGAAAAACGGACGCAGAACGGATGCAAACGGATCAGAACAAGGATGCAGAATGCATGCCAAGCGGAAACAAAGCGTTTTAAAACAGATAAAAACATTCACAGAGGGACCTATCTCAGATATTAAAGGATGTCGCAGGATCTAAGGATGCCTACGAGGATTTGCAAAGGGGACACCTACACTGCTATTAAAAAAGGGGGAGGCAACTCACCTGTATCTCAACTTTCAGAACAGCAGCCAAGCTGTGCAGACCTCTGCAGCCTTCATCTGACTCTTCCTCTTCCACAGCACAGTCATGTCCACCGTGGATTGTTGACAAAGTCCTTTCAGCATTTCACCATCCTTCTGCACAGTGCGGAACATACTACAGGTTCTGTGAAATCTACTACGGGAAGAAAAGTTTAGGCACCCAAAAAAAGCTTGTGGTCCAAGATGGTTCACCAGTAAGAGAGAGACGGACTGTACAACAAGCTGATGGTGGGAGCTCAAGGAGCGAAGACACTCGGGCGTTCAGATTTCAGTGAGGATGCCTCCAGCCATGTTTGACGAACTTGTGCAGCGCCTGACACCCAGGTGGACTAAGACAAACACCAACTTCCGGGCAGCCTGGAACCTGGGCTCAGGTGGCACTCACTCTGCCGCCACCGCCTCAGAGACTACTACAGGAGCATGCAGTACAGCTGGAGGGTGCCACCCAACACCATCAGCTTTGTTTGTCAGAGAAAGTGGTGCATGGCCATCATTGAAGAATACAAGGGAGAGCTCCTCCTGTGCCCTCCCACTGAAGAAGGATGGAAGAAAGTTGCAGAGCAGTGGTATCAGAAGTGGAAATTTCCCCCACACCGTTGGAGCCATAGATGGCAAGACGTGCCTTGGAAAGCACCAGCGAAGGTCGGGATTCCACTTATCACAACTATAAGGGCTTCTTCAACATCATTTCCTCTTTTGCCCCATGGTCGAATGCTGACTACAAGTTCATGGTACATCGATGCTCAGGCAACGGGTCATGTTCAGGATTGCCCATGGTATACATGCCAGTCACCTCAATGAAGGGGCTGGAAGTCAACCTCATGGTGGCTTTTCCCAGAATCCGAGACCCACTGTCCCCAACGACAAGCAAGCATGTTGCCCTACTTCATCATGTGAGGATTCTTCCTTCTCCTCAGAACCTACCTCATTGAAAGTCCTACACTTCCAAATACCTTCACCCGTGAAGAGATGATTCTTCGACTACAGGCAGGACGGGTGGTGAGAACACCTTTTGGCCATCAAATGCAACAGGTTTCCAGGATACTTCTCACCAACATGCCAGCATAGCCCAGAGACCATGAGGAGGATCGTGGAAGCTTGCTGCATCCTGCAACAATCTCCATGCGCACCCGCTACCCAGTCTTTGCAAAAACAGGCTTGTGGACCTCCGCAAGGCAATGAGGGACATGGAGCCATGTGGAGAATGAAGGCAAGGGCAACCCTGATGACACTCAGGATGTGCAAGGGGCCCAACAGAAGCCTTCATGTGAGGCAAGAAGCAGCGCAACTCCTGAAAACACTGGTGCAACTCCCCAGCTGGAGCAGTGTAGTGGCAAGACAGGATTGGTAATGGCTTAATGGGTGCTTCTTCAGCCTGTCTCATCACACTGATTGAGATTGGGCCATCGGTTGTTTGGTTGGCCTACAATGAAACAGGCGTTTAATAAAAGATGTTGTGGTTTTATGTTGACATTGTGTGGATGATTGATTTATTATTGTTATTGATAATAAAAGGGCCATAGGGTGGCACCTGGGAGGGTGGACCATACAGTCCACTATGCTTGCACATGGAGGCTTTATCTATCCCACTTGCTATACCTAACCCATCCCACAGTCTATTACCCATCCCACAGGTTCCTAACCCATTGCAAAGCTATTCCTTACCCATCCCACAGCAAGCAAAGGCTTTAAACCATTTTCTAAAAGTTTCCAGCAAGACTTTTATTAAAAAAAAGAAATGAAGCAAGTATTGCTGAATAAAAAATAGACTTTTATTAAACAACAAGCATAAGGACAAAAATGAGTCTCTTGGCATCTCTTGGTCGCTCAGTCTCAGCGGTGAAGGGTCCAGTTGCTTGTGGAGGTGGCTGGATGCTGCTGGTGCTTTGTTCATCAGCTCCTCTAGAAGCAGAAGCAGCAGGAAGCAACCAGCCCCAGAAGAGCGAGCCCGTGCTGCAGAAGCCCCAGCAGAACCAGAGTGAGGGCCAGGGGCGCGGGATGTTAGCCTTTCCCTTTGCAAGGGCATGGGCAGCAGATGGCTGGAGGCTTTGCTGGTGCCTTCCGCATTGGTTTTGTGGGGTTGGCTATGGCTGGCAGGAGGCTGGCAAACAAGGCTGGCAGGGAGGGGTGGCAGCTCAAGGCTATGAGGCAGACATGCAGGCAGGGCAGGCAAGGAGCCAATCTGTCCATTCAGCAGGTCTTTCCTCTGAATGGTGACCTGGCTTCTGAGCTGTTTCCGTTATATATTATTCGCGGCTGACGCAATGCATATCTCCCCGCATGCGCCAATTTAATGGCAGGCATCCGCGTAGACTTCCACTGTGCATCCGTTGTGCATCCGCTTCATCACCGCTAGGCTTTCCCAACTCTGCATCTGCTCTTTCCGTTCCGCGTCCGCTTTTGCTGAGACCCTCCGAAGGCCCTGCGGATTGTGCCATCTGCTCCCATCCACTTCCATCGTCTCGGCTTCCATTCCACATTCGCTTTTCCATCTCCTGCGTCCTCCCCGATCTTTGTTATCTGCTCCGGTTATGCAAATTTTTGCTCCTTTTGAGAGCGGATAACAACGGATGGAACATTTTGCTCGTCCGTTGTGTCCTTTTTGTATCCGTTGGGCGGTGTGACATGGGCTTTAAATATATATTTGGAAAGATTCAGGTGTCATATTGAATGGCTACTTAATTTATATAACATTCTTCTTCTGGAACTTAAGAGGACATGTATCAATCTCTCATTTTTTTTCAAACCCAACCGTTACTCTGAACAGTGGTTGGGCAGATGAATGACTGGTTCAAAATCACCCATCAGCTTCTTGTAGAAGATCCAGTTAGATCTGGATTTTAATTCAGATCTAGTTATGAAAAATTAACATCTTTGTAGAATGCAGTATTCAGAGCCATGGAAATATCTTAAGTCAGTATATCTTACCCTCAGCAATATAAATATAATAGCAATAGACTTATATACCACTTTATAGTGCTTTACAGACCTCTCTAAGCAGTTTATAGAGTCAACATATTGTCCCCAACAATTTGGGTCCTCATTTTACCCACCTCAGAAGAATGGATGGCTTCAACTTCCAGAACTTTCCATGGAAAAAGTTGGGAAATTCTGAGAGTTGAAAACCATACATCTTAAATGTGCCAGGGTTGAGATACATTGTGTTAAGGAAACTAAACAGAGACAATTATTGTTATATAAGCCAAAGTATTAGCTTGGAAAATAGCAGAAATACTGTATGAGAAAGAAACATAGATTAACTTCTCCCTAATTCAGTAGCCACGCTTTCAAGATTCTATTATTACATACTGCATGAACAAAGTTGAGTTCCATAAGATTTCTTGACTAAGATCTGATATTTAGAGATGCTGACCTACTTTAATGTTAGGGGAACATTTAAATACTGCTGGTGTCTTCATAGACTCCTTGGTTCCAGTTTGGTTTGTATTAAATCAATAGTAAATGGTTGGAATTTTCTTGGATTGCTTTGACTTTACCTGAGAGCAATTCATTGGAGATACTCTTGGACTGAGCAAAAGAGTTGGCTTTCCCATTTTGATAACTGTTCTCTCTTCATTATCCCTCAGTGTGCCTTTGCTTTTCTCAGAATGTTTTTGAGATTTATGATTGCTTTTCCTCTAACAAAGACATGGAAGAAACTGAAGATCAGTAAGAAGTTGGTTTACAGATTGCAACAAGGTGACAAATCATATGACTGTGTTGTGATACATCTGCCTGGAGCACATTGAAGGTGTCTGAGGATCAGAGGTATCATTTTTCACAAGAGCTATCCATTCTCATTCAAGAACATTAATATATACCTTCTGTTTTGCTCATGTTCTGATAGCATCTATTCCTGTCACTTTGATTGAATCTGGCAACTGACCTCATTATCCTGATGATCACCAGGATACATATTGCAGCTTATACAGTTCACAGCAGTGAGCGTGTCAGTAATGTGCCTCTAATCTAATGACTACAAGATGGGGTCACCTTCCTGGCATTCCAGCTTCCTTCATTCAGTATGAACAACAAACTTAACTATAAAATTATATGAATAGTTCTGTAAACCGTCTGCTTAAAGTAGGTCCTAAGAATGGTTAACCACTGAAGTTAAATATAATGCGCTAGACAGGCATTGAATAATCTATCTTGTTTTTAGCTTCTTGCCTGGTTGTGAATATTTGAGACATGATCACGAACCCTTTATACATCTTTTGAGGAAGTCTGGACCAAATAATATTGGGTAAATACATTATCTGCATTTGTTTTTCTTGTGGTTTTTATTCAGTTCGATGTTAAAGAATTTACTTATAGATTTTTTTCAGAGAAGAATAGAACAGCTGAAAAATAGGGGGACTGAAATGTTCCTGTCTCTATTCATTACAAGATAACCAAGGAATGTTTGCGATATGTGAATGTAGTGGCTTTTCATTGCATGGTTATCTCTGATGTATAGTATCAGGGAAGGACATCATGATCTATGACATATATAGAACATCTGGTATTAATATCAAACAGTCCTGATATTATCTAGATCAGAAATCAAGAAAACAACCAAGCTTAGAGAACACAGTACAATCTCTCTTGGAACTTTCTCTACTGGAATTTTCCAGGCTCAGAAATTCTGGGAGTTGAAGTCCACAAGTCATAAACAGGCCATTGTTCCCCACCTCTGCCATAAGACAACACATATATTTTAGAAATGGGTGAAGAAGTCAGACATTTTGAAAAGTCATCCATCCAATTTATCTGCCAACTATTTTGGTAGATCAATGGTGGCAAAAAAAGTAAAGATAATATCAATAGTTATTTGTGCCTTGGGTGCAATCGCAAAACATCTGGAGCACTATTTGAATAACATTAGCATTCACAAATTCACCACCAGACAATTGCAAAAGGTGGCTTTGCTTAGAACAGCTTACATCCTGTGCAATACCTTTAACACCATCAAACAGCTACAGCTAACTATTCCAAGTCTTTGGGAAGGACTTAATAGATGGAAAAATACTAAATCCAGTCTAAACATCTGGATGGCTGTGTGACAAACCATAATAATGCATTAAACTTGTATGCCCCCCAACCCTCAATAACTTAGCTAATTGACAGAAGGCTAAGTTCAGTCCATTGCTCAGCATTTTGTAAGATATGGTTTGCCTCTCCCCTCCCCAGAGGTCATGGATAATGCAACATATATTCAATGTTTGAATGAAATAATGAATTGATTAATTGATATGTAACCTGCATTTTTCTCCAAAGAGCTAGGAAAAAGTTAATTATAGAAGATAGCAACAGTTGCAGTCTGTCAGACACAAAGCACAGCATCATTCCCCAGAAAGCAGATTTCATGATTTGGTAGAATAGCAAAAAATTATGTCAAGGAATTCAATTGTTGGTTCAGTGATACATGGAATGGGGATGCCATCTTGTTTTTCATCTTGGACAATGATATCCAAGTTGTGGGTCAAAAAATTGGGCTTGCTAAAGGGAACATGAATTTCCAGACCTTTTCAACCAGTCAGCAAACATTTGAATAGGAGTGTTGCAGAGACAAAGAATTAAGGTGCCTTAAGGTGTGTGTACCATTCAAAATGGCCAGCTTTGTTTGTCCGTGTTTTATCCATATCTAACCTCAGCAGGTGGCAGCACCTGCTTAACATTATTCACCTTAAAAATTAAACAGGTTCAGGTGTTGCTGAGTTGACAACCAGGTATTATGGGATATAGGCTAATCTGGGGAGTCCAAAATAATCTCAGAAGAACTCAATAGTAAACTGTATCAGCTTGCATGAAGTGCCCAAGAGCTCTCTAGGAGTTAAGCCTGACTTGAAGGATGCCCCATTTTTATCCACATTTAAGTGCAAATAGAAAGTGGTTAATCAACCGTTAGATATTGGATTTAAATTTGCAATGACAAGAATGCAGCTGCTGAAGACTTTGAACTGAGATTCTTGAAGCCTGACTGAGGGCATCTTGATATATCTTTGGCCTTCACTCCCTCTTTATAGATTGCAATTTGAATTTACAGGAATCATGTTCAGCTCTAAGCAGGCCACATTGCCACCTGTTCCAGTGATGTGAAAAGCTTATAAAGTTGACAATTATCACCCTATTTTTGTGCCCTTGCCAGTTCTTAATATGAAAGATGGAGAAATCACAGTGGTAATTTCTGAGTTCTCTAGCACCTCATATTCTGTATGAAATTTGATCCAATGATGGAATTCTCCTCCTGCCAATAATTGAAGATAGCATTTTTAAAACTGTTGAACTGCTCTATCTTTGAGCATGTGAAATAATCACATTTATCTTATGGCTGACTTGTCTTTTAGTCTTTGCTGGCAAAATCTTTATAAAGAAACATAGAGACAAGACCATTCCCATGTATTCATATGAAAAATAATGAATTATTTCTAGTTTTATGTTGAATTAAATTATTTGGTTGGCTGATGTTTATGCATACACATTTAAATTTGTTTCTATGTTTTCTAGAAATATTCAGGTGAGATTTATTAAAATATTTGTTTTCAAAATATTCTTACAAATATGTAAGAAGATTAAGACCTATTTCTTTCCCAGATTATTTGGGTCCAAAATGGACTCCATTGTGAAGTCTCCTTTTGGTTATTCTCATCATTGTGTTTGGTTGCTCTCTCATTTGTGATATTAGATATATTGTCTATATTTGGTTATTTGTTTTTCTGTTGTAGCTCTCCCAGACTCTCACTGTTTGAGTTCAGTAGTCCTATAAAGCCAATGAATTAATTAATTAATTAATGAAGGAACAATCCTTTATATAGGTTTTGTTTGCATGAGTCTCATTGGGTCCATGGTGGTTTGCCCGGGAAATTGCAGAGAACTCCAGATGAAACCTGAAATTTTATAATATTTAATCTTGAATGAATTTATAAATTATTTCTAAGTAAATATGTAGAAGTTTCTTGTTTGTGTTTACTGTTGTTATTTTATATATTTGCACAGGGCATTTATGTATGAACATAAAGAGGAGTGCTATAATTCTCATGTTCAGTGGTGATATTCAGCCAGTTCGCACCAGATTGGGCAAACTGGTAGCAAGAATTTGGCATGGGTCATTGAACTGGTAGTAGATTCTGGCTGTCCACACCCCCCACCTGGTCGCCATCCTGCCCAATGCTTGCTCACCCCGTCTGTCTGCCTGACATTCACCTACGGTATTTCTTTCTTTTTTTTCCCCTCCCGATAATCAGATGTAGATAAGATCAGCTGTGCTGGGATTCCCCTTACTGAGGCCCCGGAAGACAAAAAATGGAGGGAGGAGCTCAGCCCCTTCTCCATTTTTTTTGCCTTCCAGAGCCCCAGAGGAGCCTTAGGGGAGCAAAAATGCCCCCCCCCCAGAGGCTCTTCTGGGGCTAGGAAGCTCCCAAAATGGAACTTGGAGGGGCACTGTGTGCCCCCCATGATTTGTTCCTTTCTTCCTGAGCCCCAGAGGAGCCTTAGGGAAGCAAAAACACCCCCCCCCGGGTCCTCTGTGGCTAAGGAGCACCTAATAATAGGTGGGGACTGCAAAAAAAAGCCACACCCACCTAGTCACATGGCCACACCCACCAACCACACCCACAGAACTGGTAGTAAAAGTTTTTGAATCTCAGCACTGCCCATGTTGCACCAGAGCAATACTTCATTACGATATTTCTTTCGGTTGCTTTTCCTGCTTTGTTCTTATGCAGTACATATAGTTAGTCCTTGACTTACAATGACAATTAAATCCAAGATTTCTGTGGCTAAGTGAGACATTTGTTTTGCCTCATTTTACAACCTATCTTGCCACAGTTAATAAGTAGTTGATAAGTTAATATCACTGTAGTTGATAAGTTAATAACATAGCAGTTAAATGAATCTGGCTTCCCCACTGACTTTGCCTTTGTTATGACCTTTGTCAGAAGGTCATAAAAGGTGATATCATGACTCTGCCGGACTACAACCATCACAATGTGAGCCACTTGCCAAGCATCTGAATTTTGATCACATGACTATGGACAGCTGAAATGGTAAGGGTGAAAAATGGTCATAAGTCACTTTTTTAGTGCAGTTGTAACTTTGGTCATTAACTGTTGTAAGTTGGGGACTGCTTGTGAGCTGTTCATAAGGGTTTTTTTGGCTACTTCTTAGATTCATGGACATAGAGATCAATTTATAAATATGTCTTGGATTGGTTAAACTGGAGAATGGGGATTTGCAGAAATTTTCTTAGGATTTTGAAGATCTTTGAGGAAATGCTTCTTTGTTTCATTCATAGCTGGAACTTGGAACTTGCTTACAAAAGACAATAGATCTCTTGCTTCTGAAAACCAAGGCAGGTGCTTCATCATGTAACTTTGGATTCTGTTCTAAAATTTATTCAGAAACTTTCTATGCCTATCCCAAGAGCTGGAGAAGACTTCAAGGTGATGCAAAATATCTCATTGAGGCAATTCTCACTTCTTCATGTTGTTGAGATAAATCAGTTCTATCTGATATTCCTTCAAAGATAATAACAGAATAAAAGAATTGGAAGGGACCTTGTAGGTCACTTAGTCCAACCCCCCCCCCCCCNCCCCCCCAACAAACAGAAAACCCTACACCATTTCTGACTTATGGAAGTCCAGTCTCTTCTTGAAAGCCTCCAGTGATGAAGCTTCCACAACCTCTGAAGGCAAGTTGTCACATTGGTTGACTGTTCTCACTGTCAGAAAACGTTTCCTTATTCTAGATTGAATCTCTCCTTGATTTTCATCCATTATTCCTTGTCTGGCCTTTGGGTGCTTTGGAAAATAGGTTGATCCCCACCTCTCTATGGCAGCCCCTCAATTTTGGAATACTGCTATCACGTCTTCTCTGGTCCTCCTTTTCACTAGACTAGCAATGGCCAGTTCCTGTAACTGTTCTTCATATGTTTTAGCCTCCAATCTCCTAATCATCTTTGTTGCTTTTCTCTGCCTTCTTTCTAGAGTCCCAAAATCTTTTTTTGGCGACCAAAACTGGGTGCAGATGTGGTCTTACAATGGCTTTATAGAGTGGTATTAGTACTTTACGTGATCTTGATTGAATCCCTCTGTTAATGCAACTTAAGATTGCATTGCCTTTTTCTGCTGCCACTGTACACTCTTATTCCTCTTTTTTTGTCCAGAGGAATTGTAGAAATACAAATCAGCATCAAAAGTGTGTTTAATTTTATCTGCTTCATGTTTTTCCCCTTATCTTCTGCTATCAATTATATCAGGTAACAAATAGTACACAACACTGATGTCAATCCATGGGCTTACATAGTCACATAGTCATTTAAACATGATTTGCATGCCACATTTTCCTGAAATAAAAAAGCAAAACAAAAACAATATGTGATTAAGTTATCTAACTAAGATAGGTTGGCTAATTTGTAATGCTGTGAGCTCTATTACCCGTTTTATCCAAACAAACATCAGCACATTAATCTAAACAGTGGCATATCAATCAATTGCCTGCTTGTTTTTGGTTAAGTGCCAGCCAGAATGAATGATTTATTACATTCATGATTTCAGGTCACTTGACACTCATTAATACACTGAAGCCTTAATTGTTGTCATCATAAGTGAGTCCAGAAGAGAAAAATGTTTTGTTGGCTAAAAGGAATGGTCTAAAAAATAAATGGCACAGGCTTACCAAATGATGGCAGATATGGCTGCCGATAAATTTAAGGTGGTAAACAAAGTCCAAGGAAGCAAGAGGAAAAAAAAAAAATAATGAAGTTCTTGTGGTACTTATCTATATCTAGTCTTCTACTTGTTTAAGCAGCAAATAAGGTGGATCCAATTTATTGCATGGGTTAATGGTGCTTTCTTTTCATTTAGAACTCTGCCCTTTCACCTATGTCCTAGTAAGATGCAGATGCAGTAAAATGAATTTCTGCATTTCATTTAGACATGGGTGATAGGATAGGATGCCTCATTGAGTTTAATATAGCAGGTTAATTGGGAGATCCAGAATAAGCTATGTTAAAATGTACAGCCTAGTTTTGTCTTCAGTAGAGTGAATGAGTATATATAGATTCACTGGAAACATAGTAAGAAAAGGGGGATATTGCTTTTCACAGTTTTTGATTTGGATCTGTTTAGAATTTAAAGTATAAAAATTATGGCATTATTATCTTTTTTAATGAATTTTAGAAGGGTACAAGGAGGCTATGATTTGTTTCTAATTAGCTAAACACAAGATGTTTATCATTTGGTTGAAAGTGAGTTTGGTGCAATGATTAAAGGCATTGGGCTAGAAACTGGGAGACCTTGCCTTCTAGTTTTGCCTAAGGAATGAAGCCAGTTGGGTACGACCAATTGCTCAATCTCTCAATCCTACAAAGAAGGCAACCGCAAACCTCCTCTGAAATACGTTGCCAAGAAAACTTCATGGACTCATCCAGGCAGTTACCAAGAGCCAAAATTAATTTGAAGGCATAAATGCACACACGCACGTACACACATACACACATTAATTTTGCCATTTTTTTGCTGATCACAGCTACTTAATATTTCTGTTGTATATCACTTAATTCTGCACTGATTTTCTATAGTTTAGTTTTCTACTTGGCTTATTTGTTTAAGGAATTGTTTCTAATCTTATCATCAAGTAGATTCCAATGATCAAGTTATGCAATTGCTTCTTATGTGATAGTTGTATGTGTATTTGGAAGGTAGTCTTTTGAACATGCAATTAAAAACATCATTACTATTTCTTCAGCCCAGATGTCCATCTGTGCACATGTCATTAATTGCCATTACAATAAATGTTTGGATAAAGTTGAATCCAATCAAATGCTGAAGGGCTTCAAAGAAACTCAGCTTGATTTAGAATGAAATCTTTTTGCCTTTTGTTGGTGTTTGGAAGTTTTCTTTGCATAATAATGCCTTGCTTGCTGTCATTTAGTTAGCAAAATTTATATTTGAATATTTGGGTTGAAGATTAACTTAACATCCCCTTGGATGCCATAGTCTTGGTTCACCTATACAATTTAACAAGATAATTTTTTCTAATAGTGCTGATAATGGAGTCCAAAGCAGGGGTGGGCTGCTGTGGGTTCTCAGGGGTTTGGGAGATCTTGCTAAGATTCTGCAAAGTTTGGAGAACCCCCAAATCCCACTTCTGGCTGGCTCCACCCCTCCCAGGAGTCCCCACATGACCCATTTTGGATGCAGGTAAATGCAGGGCATACATGGAGGCTTGGAGAGGGTGAAAAATGGACCTTCCAGAAGTTCAGGAAGGCTGAAAATGGGCCCATTTCTCGATTCCAGAGAGCCCCCATTTCTGGATTCCAGAGAGAGATTCCAGAGGAAGGCAATTTTCACCCTCCCAGAGGCTCAGATAAAGCCTCAGGAGCCTGGGGAGGGCAACCCTCTGCACTGGTGCAGATGCTGACTAGGCAATGCCCACCATAGCCATGCCCATCATAGCCATGCCCACCCAGCAACCGGGCAGAGAACCCATTGCAAAAATTTTTGAAGTGCACTCGTGATCCAAAGGATGGCAAAATATATGGGGTGAAGCAGACTGAAAATCTTTGAACTGGTTTTGAAATCCTTCATTCCATTCCATCACAGGAAAAGGTTGGATAATGTGCTTTATATAGAATTGAAGTAATATCATAAACACTGGAAGAGGAGGCCCACTGACCACCTGCTAAAAACTTGACAGTGGTTCGTATCCATATCAATGTCCTAGTTGAGCTCTCTTTTAAAATTCATCTAGCAAATCAGGCAGGAGAGTGGACAGAATACTGTGACATTGGAAGGGTGATAAGTATGTCTTGTAAATGTTTCTTGATGATAACAGATCAGTAATTATGACATGTTTGTAACAAACTGTGCCTATTCACAAAGACAACAAAGATTTCTCCTGTCTATTTTAGCATATACTGAGAAAATTTTTTTGCCTTTCCCAATGAGAAGCAAACAGAAATAGCCTTGGACCTAGCTCTAACCACATCACTTTCAGTATTTAACCTTTTTGAGGTTGGGAAAAAAACCCCAATTTTAAAAAGAAATGGTTACTTGAATTTTGGTTCCTGCCTTTTTTTTTTTTTTATAAAATGAGATATTCATATTTATTTTATTCACCTATTCAATTTATTGAACATAAAGCAATAAACATCTAAAAATAAGTCATTATTAAAAAGGAAAGCAGAAGACACATAAGGAATTAGATTAGCAAAGGTGTCATCTTATTGTCTCCTGAGAACTCATATCTGATGATAAAGCCAGATTTGAGAGATTTCAGAAGAAAAAAAAATAGGGATTGAACTGACTTTAATAGTCAGGGTAGGTGTCAGGAATATAAGTCATATAACAGCTATTTGGGTTGGACAATATATAAACCAGGATAGACATTTTAATACTGTCTCTTTAAGAAAATGCAAAAACTGTAGTTGGGAGTGGTTTCTCAGGTGGCCATAAGATGGAGCCAGAAACCTGGGTTGTCTTAGTCTTAGTCTCAGAAGAAAGTGTGTCTCAGGTGAGTCTCTGTTTCCTTCTGTTGGGGAGTATTGCTGTTTCTCCATTTTTCCTAATTGACTGCTATCCCTGGATTTGATGTGAGTCTGATACTGAACTGTTTTTGACACTGGATTTTGTTATTGGATTATCCCTGGATTGAAAACTGACTGATTTACCTGTAAATCTTTGGACTGCTTCTCTTGAACTTTGCTTAAACTTTTATGGAAAGTAAAAACCTACATTTATTGTACAGGGTATCTGTGTGATGTGTGTGTATTATTCAACACTTCTCTCAAATACATCTCCCTGTATGCGCTCATTCTCCTAGCGGGGAATTACCTCAACAGTAAGTGTCCATTATGAAAAATTTAGAGACCTAGCCTAATATTTTCTGGAATTGATGGGACTGTATAAGATGCTCCTAGTCAGCAAACCTGAAGTTTTCAATGTAATGCTTGGATACTTTGGTAATTGGGAAAGATACATCTCAAATTTACTTTAAACTAATATTATGCAAACAAGGCTTTACATATGTGAAGATTCTGAAATACTTGCCTCATTATCTGCTGATCTGTCATCTCTGCGAGGATTTAGGATATAAGTCATTATCTCACTTACATGTAAGATTTGGATTCTGTCCATATGCTAGACATTGCAATAGCTATTAGCAAAGAAAAAAATTATCCAAAAGTACTGAATCTGCATTGGCAATGAGCTTGGTTGTCACACTGATAAGTGTCAAGAATTTTGCTGTGGAATGGTTTAGAACTTCATTGAGATATTACAATGACTATTTAGAAGCTGACAAAAACACAGTGTATGTTTAGTTCAATTTTGTTTTTTTCACTGTTATCATGCACAAATTGATATGGTGAGAAATTATTAGTATATTATAAAGTGGAAGATTACAATTGGGGTACTGATATAATTTTTCTCCTGTAACAATTTTTGTAAATGTAGTTATTTTTGTTACTTATTGAAAGTGTCAGATAATTTAGGAACTATTACTTATTTTACACAGTTAAAATAATATTTTTATATTTATTAGTTTTAAAAATTATTACTGTCCTTCCCCCAAACAACAACAGCAACAACTGGTGGAAGAAAAAGATCTAGGGTAAGATTTATTTATATTTGTATTATTTATATTTATTTTCTCCAATAAAAAAACCACATTGCAGAGAAAGAGAGAGAGAGAGAGAGAGAGGAAGAGGAAGAGAGAGAGGCAGGCAGATAGACAAGCCTTCCTTTCTATTTTTCAAATATTTCTATAACCCTCCTAGAATACCAGGGATAAGGAAGTCATAAAGTAAACAGTGGAAGGCTGATGAGAATCAAGGAGTATCTTTGTTATAAGTATTACATACTTGCAATAATGCCACCGGGTTGCAGAAATTGACCCACATATTTATAGCTTCTTGCATGCATTACTTTCTAGCTCCTGTTCAAATGCTGTTAAATGGAGTCCTTGGTGCTCTCTAACTTGATTGTTTGCATGCAAATGTTTTATTATCTAACTAGGTAACATCTGGTTGTGGGTTAACCCTGGGTTAGCACTGAAGATGCTACCTACTTGAGTAATGAAATGTCTGCAAGCAAGTAAGCAAGGTCACAGAGCATCAATAACTGCTTCCTCTCTCCACCTATCATCTATCCATCCATCCATCCATCCATCCATCCATCCATCCATCCATCCATCCATCCATCCATCCATCCATCTATCTATCTATCTATCTATCTATCTATCTATCTATCTATCTATCTATCTATCTACCAGCACCAAATGTTGCAGTATCTATTGGCATGCTTTTTCTTCCTTTTCTCTACTAGGATTTTGAATGGAACATTGGGTATATTATGTTTCTCTTCCTTTCTTTGCCCTTCCCTTAAAAATTTATGTGAGCTACAGAACAAATTCAGGGTCACATCCAACATTTTTCTTTCTCCAGAGAGCTTCCTGGGAAGAAAAGGTCAAGAAAGATTCTCTCTTTTTTAAAGGATATATCCACCAGCTCTTTGGAACCTCTCTGTGCTACTGGATTCAGTTAAGTTCCTTCCATTTCTCTGTAATCTCTGTTTTAATTATTGTTGGCTACCTTGTAAACAAACTAAAAGTACAATCAAGTAACCCTGTTCTGAGTAGTGATTCAAGATTCAGCTTAATTGTTCAAATACATCAGAGGAAAGAATTTCCTTTCCACTGAAGAGTGAGATCATTTGCTTCCACAGATGTATGATACTATCCTGGGAGTCGAGGAAAAAGATCTCTTCCTTTCATTCTTGCCTAACAAGCAGCTGTAAATTTTTATTTCAAAATCTAAAGTGGTGGAACCTGTAAGCTGTAGGAAAGCCTTGTCCTGTTCAGGGGCTCTCCTCTGCAAGCGAGAACTGCCACAAATGATTATAATAGTAATAAAAGTAACAATACTTTATTGTCATTGTATGTATATACATAGTATACACATACAATGAAATTCACATAACACCCAGAGACTGACTCCAACATGCACACACACATGACAATCCCCAAACACCCCCCACCCACCAGAATTCCCCTCCATTAAAAATTACAAGCATCCATACAACAGACCAAGTAATACTGTCCAATAGCTTACTGATGGTGGTCCATAAGTTCATTGTTAAGTGTAATTATAGCTCTGGGATAAAAACTGTTCAGAAAACGTGTGGTCTGAGCTTTAATTGTTCTATACTGTATCTTCTGCCAGAAGGCAACAGTTCACAAAGACTGTAAGCAGGATGGGAAGAGTCTCTGAGAATGTTGTGCAATTTTCTCAAACAGCAAGATGGGAAGATGTAGTCTAGGGCTGGTAGGTGGAGCCCAATGATATTCTGGGCAGTTTTCATGATTCTCTGTATGACAGTAATCTCATGCTGGTGTTACTCTTGGTGGAACAAATATATATCATCTATTTAGAAGGCAGAGAAGAAAGATTATGTTCACATACGCTTTACAAAGCCAAGAGGAAAAACTTGGGCTAACAAAGGAAAATCCATATGTCTTTTAATTAAGAGAGTCTGTGTTAAATGTCTATGGAGAGTTTCAGTCAACCAGGATATAGTTGTCCCAAAGATACTGTTCAAAAGGCAATTGGACTTTCTTGGGTTTTTTTCCTTGAAATTCTTCTCATCCAAGAAGCTTTTTTAGTTATGGCTGAATGGAAAGGATTGGAAGGTTTTTTATTCTTGCAGTCATCTAGTCATTAGCACTCTGAAAGACTGATGTTAGCTCTCTGAGGCATTGAGGCCACTTGGAGATCATTTGAATCAAAGTCCAAATGGGTGTGGAACCTTCTTTCAGACTGCTGAAAGGACTAAGTTGTAGACAGAAGAGATATGATCTGTGTTATTTTTTGGGATCCATAACAATCAGTTACTGAAATATATGTATATTCACTGGGGTTAGATCATAGCTGATATAAAATATGTTGAATTTTGTGGAAGCCTCTGTTCTCTCCAGAAGGATATTTGGCTTCAGTAACTTCATTTTCAAGATCTTTCATCTCCATCACAAACTATTAGGGATATGGTAGGGATAAAGATTCCTAGATTGATTCTAAGGGATTAATTAAGTAGTAGATGAATAGTTGAGTTGTTGATTCATATATTTTGTTCCTTTCTTCTGCTAACAAAAAGTCTAAAATAGCAGAAGTAAGAAGCAGAAGAGGTGTTATTAATAAAAAATAGTGTAGAATCTTGAAGAGAAATACTTCTAATAGAGATGAATTGTTAAGCATTCCCTGTATATTTTGAGCTAATGACTGGATTAATTAGGTGACTATCACTATGTCTTTTTATCATTCAACATCCATAGTAGTCCAACAGCTTTACTGTAGATAACTAAAATGCCCCAACAGTTGCATCTTTCTTCTTTCTTTCAGTTCTTCTTACGTTATAAAAACAGACAGTGGAAAAGAAGCAAGAAAGTCCAAATATTAGGCAGGTGTTTCATACATGAAGCTTCAAAATTAGTCCCAAAACAGCACTTGTAGACTAACTGCATTTGACAGTGATATATCTTGTCATCACTAGATTATATCTAGCATTATGATACTAAAAGCAAAGGCTGAACCCTACTTGAGTCCTGAAAACATGAAAACAGTTCCTAGTATATCTCTGACCAAGGATAAAATGCACATGTTTCTAGATTCCTAGTTGGACAGAGAGTAGACCATAGTAATCATGGGCAATGGTTGTTCCATTTTTTATTCTTTGTGAACTGATGAACATCCTTTCACCAGGATGGTTTGCCAGTAACTACTTCTTTGAATTCTTATAAGATCATGCATGTATCATCTAGCAATCTCATTTTCTGTTCATCATCTTCAGCTTTTCTGAACATTATGTCTTCTCCAGTAGCTTTTGTTTTTACATTATGATTGTCATGGCCCCATCAGATCCTAGTTCAGAAGAGGAGGAAGAGTGGGAACTGGGACTGTTTGACAAGGATGTACATTTTCCTTGGCATATTTGTAGAAGCCAGGGGGTGAGGAGGATGCTGTCCCAGGCCCCTCAGACTTTGTGGGGGGTGTTTGAACAGACAGAGAGCTGTCTACCTTCACAGATATAGGAAGCAGAGATGGCATTCAGCAGGTTCTGACCAGTTCTAGAGAACTGGCAGCATAAATTTTGAATAGAATACCACCTCTGACTGGCCCCACCCTCATCTATTTTCTGCTTCCCAAGTCCCAGCTGATTGGCTGGGTCTTCTTTTGTTGCCCTGCACAGGAGAATGGAGCTGGAAATCAGGTTAATGGGTTGGGGAGGGAATGGGATTTTGCAGTATCCTTCCCCTGGAGTGGGGAGAGAATGGAGATTTTACAATATCCTTCCCCTGCCATGCCCACCAAGCCATGCCACACCCACCAAGCCATGCCCACAGAACTGGTAGTAAAAATTTTTGAATCCCACCATTGATAGGGAGGATCCTCTCCTCTGATGAGGAGTGGATCCTCCACTTGATGAGGAGCCTTCTCCACTTGATCCAAGTGCATAGAGAGCAGAACATAAGCAAGCTCAAAGAAGGGTTGTAAGGCAACTTGGAAGAAGGTTTTCCCACCCCTCCTCACAAGGAATACCTGGAGAGCAGTGACTTAAGGAGAAGCTGTGGGGAATTAGTCTTTTCCAGGAACAATTGTTTGCTTTGCCTTGCTTCGAGGACTGATTTTTGCCTTTGCTTTGAGCACTGCTGTTGATTTGCCCTTGCCTTGTGGACTGCTTTGGCCTTTTGTTTTGCTTTACCTTCAGAACTGCCTTTGCCTTGGACTTTGTCTTTGTCCTGAGGACTTCCATTTGTCTTACATCTGAACTTCACCTTATGGATTTTCCTGGTACTATATGGAATGTTGTTTGCGAGATTGAGGGTGGCTTGGTTCAGGGTAGCATGGAGTGGAGCCTTACTGGTCATTGGAGAACTGTTTGTGGAACCCTTCTTGAGGACAATAAATGATTCTCTAAGGCTCACCTTGTCTTGACCTCCTTGACCAACAATAAGCTCCAAATATTTAGGTTTAGCTTTCAATGTTCAGTCTGATTTTGTTTCATCATATTGAACAGGATGAATAACAATACACATAACTGAATAAAAATATACATAACTGAACAACAATATACATAACTGAACTGGCCTAAATTATGAAGAATGTGTAAGAACCTCACAGAAGCAGACCTAGTGGAGACTCATAGCTATCATCCTCTTGGAAGGAGATGATACTTGAATTGCTGTATTGAATTATTTGTCCAAGCTCCAAGATATTCTTAACAATCCTCTTTAGCTCCCACAAAACCATCTTTTCTTCATTTAGACCCACTGCTTACATTAATTTTGTACAGGAAAGGAAATGAGTCCCTGTGGATTTTACTCTGCTAGTGATTGCTGATTGTACGAGGCAGCTCTCCTGTTCATTTCATGGCCATGAACCAGCACTGTCCAAATCTTTGGAAGAAGGAGAAGAAGAAGGAGAAGGAGAAGGAGAAGAAGAAGAAAAGAAGAAGAAGAAGAAGAAGAAGAAGAAGAGGAGGAGGAGGAGGAGGAGGAGGAGGAGGAAAATCTTTTGATCTGGATTTATGTAGATTTCCTGGCAAAATACAAAGGAAAATTCCATTGGGACTTATCTCTTCATGAATTAACACAGTAAAAAGGACATTACCAACAAATTCGGAGGCCATTGTCATGTTTAGGAGGGTGCATATCTTTTGAACTGGACTTATGTACATATCCTGGCAAAATACATCCCATTTGGGAAAAATCCACTTAGGCTTAGGGTTAGCTTTCCATGAATTCAGAAAATAAAATGGAGATTGCCTATTGATTTGGAGCCTATTGAAATTGTTAGGAGAATGCATACTTTCTGAGCTGGTCTTATATCTTTTTCCTGGCATCACACCTATTTGCACTGATTCAAGTGACTTTTACTACCACTCTAACCATGGTGGCACCATATTTAGAGTGCAGTACTGCAGGCTATTTCTGCTGATCACCAACTGCCTGCAATTTAGTGGTTTAAATCTCACCAGCCTCAAGGTTGATTCAACCTTCCATCCTTCTGAGGTGAGTAAAATGAGGACCCAGATTGTTATGGGCAAGATGCTGATTCTGTAAACCACTTAGAGAGGGCTGTAAAAGCACTGTAAAGCCACATGTAAGTGTAAGTTCTATTGCTTACAATAGAAAGAAATGATGTTGACAATAATACACTTTGTTGATGATGTAGAGAAAGCATTTGGTCAGTTGTCTGGGGCTTCATGTTGGGGGTGGTTGATAGATTAATATCAGATCCCACCCGCATCCTCCACTCATCCTATTCCTTCCTTCCCCATATTTTAGCTATTGAATTTTGTGTTTTATAGCTGTGTAGTATTTTATTTATATAGTTCTATTTATTTTTTAATATTATAAACTGCCCAGACTTACCCTGTGGTAAGATGGGAGATCAATAAATTGGATAAGCAAGCAAGCAAGCAAGCAGACTACTTTATTTGTGCTTTAATGGTTTGTTTAGATTGATTATACAGCCTTTCTCCCAAGAAGCAGACATCTCTTTATTTCATGGATGCTATCATTGTTCTTTCTACCCTTAGCATTTCTCATTCCAAATACGGTTAAAATTAGGATTATAAAATATTAAACTGTATTTTTCTAGCATGAAAGCTAGAAATTGCAAATATTTCGTAGTTTCAATAGTAATTCTTTTTTTTTTTTGGTGTTGGAATACAGATTGATCTTTTTCAGTCTTCTGTGGGTTTTTTCCCCCTGCTGCTACCCACAAACACAGCATCAGCTTGCAAGTTTTTAAATAGTTCTACTGGTATTTTGCAAACTCTGCATCTTTGTTGTTAGCAATATTTTCTAGAGCCCATTTAATTTCATCTGGTTCTGTCCAATGATCCTACCTTTGTACATATCTGGGGTCTTTTTATCTTTAATCATTTTGTCTTTGTGTAAGTTTCCCTTAATTTCACAAGTGTTTTTGAAGAAATGTCTTGCTGTGTTTTCCATTTGATTGTTGTCCTCAATTTTCTTGTATTCCTTATTTAGATACATCTCTTTGCCACTTCTTGCTTTTCTCTGGAATTTGGTGTTTATTAGATGATTTTTGTCTCTGTCAAGGTTGTTGTTTGCTTTTTGTCTTTCTGCAGCTATTTTTAATGTAACAGTTGGTGGTCATTTTAACCACATTTGTTTTTTATTTTTAATAATGTGGAATATTTTTGAATATTTTATGAATATGAATCCAGAATTCTTAATTCACTCTGTTTAAGAAGTCTCCATTAAATCTATTCTTTACCATCACCAGATATTCCTATAAACTATTTCTGAGATTGTATTTTGGGGATATAATTATTTTGTTTGCTTTCTTACATTTAAATTGGAATTTTAAAACAAATAAATAAATAAATAGCAATAGTAATAGCACTTAGACTTATATACCACTCTGTAAAGCTTTACAGCACTCTCTGAGCAGTTTAGAAATATTTCCCACAACAATCTGGATCCTCATTTTAGTGACCTCAGGAGGATGAAAGAATAGAAGGCTGAGTCAATTTTGAGTTGTCAGGATTGGAGAACAGAGCCTGCAATATTTTATTCTAACCTTCACACTACCATGGTTCACCAAACAAACAAATAAATAAAGGTCCTACTTTAATTGAAGGGATAGAGTTCCTCCATTTTTCTTTAAGAGTATATGGTCAATTTAATTTAAGTGTTGTTATTATGAAAGAATAAAGGTCTCACTCTAGGAGGAGGTGCTTATCTCCATTTCTTAACTAAGAGAGCCAACGTTGTCTGAAGACATTTTTGTGATCATGTGGTTGAGGTTCACAGAACACTGTTACCTACCTACCAAAGTGGTATCTATTTATTTACCCATATTTGCACGCTTTCAAATTGCTAGATGGGTGGGACAGTTACAGGAGTTCATCCCATTGAGTAGAACTTCGGTCTTGAATGTAGACTATCAGTTTTGAGCTAACAAGCTCAGCATCTCTAACAATTTAACCATTTAATTTATTTATTAGATTTTTATCTTGCCTTTATCTCTCGATATAAAAATGAAATACCATTCATACATCATCACAAAACTTTCAAAACTGTAAAGCCTACAAACTTGAAATTTGGAACGTGTGTTCCTCTTGGCTTCTAGGTTCTCACTAAGAAAGGATTTTTTTCAAAATGATCATCAGAGGATTAGTATTTCATATATTATTATTAACATGCTCTGATGCTAAGGGATTCTACTTCCCTTCCCCACCTGAAAAGAAATCTGTTCCAAATACAAAACATAAGCAGAGAAAGAAATTTCAGTTTTAGTTTCACTAAAGTTTCAGTACCAAGCAGCCTTAGTTGAGCTAAGCCACGTCCAGGCTCCTTGCTGTCTCCTTCTTCTCACATAGCAAATACTGTTTTAATTTCCAAACAGACCTCAATTCTCCCAAACACTGATAGGAGTCTAGCCAGATGTATACCGATGGATGCTAGTTAGGCAGAGGCACAATTTTTTCCCCTTATTTTTCTCCCCAGAAACTAAGCCCAATTACATATTTTTGTAGTGAAGCAAGGGTATAGAGCTAGTTATTTTATATATGTTGACAGTGTAAGAGAAAAAAAAAACATTGGTTGCAATACTATGCACTGTATATTGATATCACTATGTTCCTCTGATTGTCACATGTTGGGAGGTATATAGATGTTTATTTGGTCTAACATCTATTTCCAATGTCTGTCGTTTCTGTGGAACCTTCTAATAGACAAATAGGGAACTATCTTTCTCTGTTTCATCAACTTGGCAATTTATCCTGAGAATTTTTTTTAAAGATAAGATTGAACTTATCTTAAGAGAAATCTGAATTACTGGCACCACTTTAATTACAAGGTAAATAATCTTTGTAATTACAGATCAGTTTATTTTCTTTAGTGATACTATTATGACAGATAGAATTACAATAGGGCATGTTTGCACAGTAGCTGAAAACTCATTTTTAGATATGCAGTTGTTCTTTTTTGTAAAATACAAAACAAACTGATGTAGATTCTAATATTTCTGCCAAGGAAAACAAAGAAAAAAGAAACATGTAATGTAATTTATATGAGAAGCATCTCCAGAATTAAAAAAAAATATCATCCCATGTATCTCTATTGCATTGTTAAATTTAAGAGAAAGAGAGAGAGAGAGATAGAGAGAGAGAGAGAGGGAGGGAGGAAGGGAGGAAGGGAGGGAGGAAGAGAATTAAAAATGGCAAAATTTACAGTTGTCTAAAAGCAATTAAATCAACTGAATTATTTGTAATAAAGTGTACAATATATTTCATTTGTAGAGAAGAGGGAAATCGGCATCTATTTTATCAATGTCCTAATAGGTTCAGGGTTAGAAATGATTATCCTTTATCATGGATAATCAAACTAGGAGTGTCAAACTTGCAGGATCACATTGTTGTCACGCAACAGTGTGGCCAGCATACGATGCATCTGGTGCCCGGGCTGTAAGTTTGACAAAACTTAAAAGCTTCTTTAAACCAAGAAACATTTAAGCTTCATCTGGTCATGTGCTGAGTAGTAATAGCGATAGCATTTAGACTTATAAACGACAATGCTTTACAGACCTCTCTAAGCAGCATACAGAGCCAGCATATTGCCCACAACAATCTGAGACCTGATTTTACTGACCTTCGAAGCATGGAAGGGTGAGCCAACCTTGAGCCAGTGAGATTTGAATTGCTGAACTGCTGGCAGCAGGCAGTCAGCAGTAGTAGCCTGCAGTATTACATTCTAACTAATGTGCCACCATGGCGCAAGCTGCACAAACTGTGGCACTGTTTGTCCAAAAGAGCTTCTACCATTCTTTTTAAATGCTGGTCTTTCTAATCTTGGATATCTTTGCACAGATGCTTGACTAATCTACTAAGACTGTTGTTACCACAACCTTGAACTACGTGAAATGATACACCAAAGTACAATAGTTTTTGGGAGGAAAGAGGAGACAAGGGGAGTGAAGGAATATTTTTGATGCTTCCTGCTTTTACAGCTCTTCCCCTCCTTTTCCTCTGCTTAAGTAAGGAAATATCTTTGAAACAATGACCTAAAATAGCGTATGATCTGTGTTATGTATGGAATTTGGTAGGCTCCAAGTTCTCTATTCTGATTGGCTGAAAAGGCCATTCTTGGATTGGCCATTAGAGAACCAATCTGATTAGCCCGCCAGATGGCGGGAACACATAAACTGGTGTCATTGGCCACAAGCCACGGGCATGCTGCTATATAAAAGGCTGCCACGGCTTGGGCTCTTGTTCTGTTACCACTGCTTAGTGAGTATAAATAAAGAGTTTGTTGTTGGAACCTGGTCTCGTGCACTTCTTTCCGGATGGAACACTGGCAATGAAGGTGGGATCATCGTAGAAGAGCGAGACCGAAGCACGCGGTGCTTCTGAACCGAGAAAGAGAGATGGCCGGTAACAATGCGCTGCCTGCACCATTCAATCCTGATGAGGAGGATTGGGAGTCGTATATCCACTTTCTTATGGTTTATTAGAAAGCAACGAAACTGCAAGGAAATGATCTGACCAAAGAAGGAGGGCTGTTCGTCTTATGACCACTGCAGACACAGCCATTTTATAAATGGTGAAGGTCTGGCTAAACCCCGAGTATGTCTACAAACAGTGTGGACTGTGTGGCGCGCGGTGGCCTGAACAGAATGCTCAGAGCACATTATGCACCTGTGGTCTCCCAACTGATGTAAAAGAAATCAGTTCTACAGAGAGACCAAAAGAAGATGAAACCGTTCAGAGATTTTGTAGCAGGCCCTGAGACACATCGGAGAGCCTGCGAGTTCCAGAACATGGATGAGAGCCATGAGGGCCAAGGTGGTCTGCGGGTTGGAGGACACTACCCTTCAGAGTAAGCTGCTGATAGACCCAAACATAACGTGCCTGAGGCTATTGCAGAAGCCAACCACCACCGAAGCAAGCCAAAAAAGTCAGCAGCCGCACCATGGCCCTGATGAATGCAGTTCCAGATCTGCCAAGCAAGCCAGAGAGAAGAAAGCAGAGGAGAGAAGAAACAGCCCTACAGCGAACCCACCCATATGAGATCTTGAATTCCGCAGAGCAATACCGAGATAGAAATGAAATGTCCATAGACTTTCTATCAGACAAGAAAATGGTGGGGAAAAGAGAAGAAAACAGGCGGGAGTTTCAGTGTGCGGATTGTGGGTGGCAACCACCTGCGAGCTTGAATGCAGTTTTTCAATCAATCTGTAGTGGGCTGGTGTATAAAGCTGGGGGGTGCTCACGCTGAAGGGTCTGCCGAACAAAAAAGAGCTATATTCCTAAAAGACCGGCAGCACCCCCCCCCAGACATGAAGAAAGGACAGACTGGAAGCAGATGGAACCAAGAGTAAAGAACCCAGTTGACAGAGAGGAAATACTGCCGACGTAGTGCGTCACCATTGAAAAGTGCAGGGCAGAAATGTAGTGGAAGGAAGGTGCCGTATTAGCAGTTGAGCGATCGAAGGGGATAGTCCTGTGAGACAGAAGTTTGACTCAGGTCTTCCGTGTTGTGTGTGTTCGTGCTGGAATACCAGTCCGGCGCGCTGATTTACCGACATGTATAAGCAAAAAGAGATGTAGCGAGCAAACGCAGGAAGACGTGATTGTTAAAAAGGACTACCAGGGAAATCGAATCCCAGTAGTAGGCCTAGGGACATTGCCTCGTCGAATTTAAATCACACCGAAATCTTGCCTCTGACCGGAGTCAGTCGACTGTGTTGATCGCTCGTAATGGTCTGTCAGATCAAATGGTTCGGTGTCCCTGGGAAGTGAGTACGTGAAGGAAAAACCGCTAGTTGTCCCACAGTCAACTGGGAGGAAGCCTGCTACGTAGAGATTCAAATGTTTTTGACCGGACCGCTTACGGCAAAGTCAAGGGGACGACCCAATGTTGCATTTAGGGCTAGACCCAAGAAAATAGCCCCCCGACCAGTTAAATGCTCAGATGCGTTCCATTTGCTTGAAAACCAAAAATTGATAACAACTAAACAAGATTAAATAGCTCAAGGGGTGTGTTGAGCCGCAATTGACCATGCCAGGTGGAAAACACCCATTGTGATTCCTGTGAAACCAGATGGTCATGTGCATGCTGCCGGAGACTATAAGGCAACCCTTAAACCATGCCTCTAACAAATGCCATACCCAGTACTGGTAAGTGCAACATTGACTGCACTCAGCTAGGGGAGGAAGAATTTTTCTATGTGAAGCTTGATCTTGCACAGGCATACCAACAACTACCCAGTTGACCCCATTACCGGCAGAGCACAGACTATTGTGACACATAAGTGGCGCATTCAATTGTAACCATCTCCAGTTCGGTTTGTAGCATTGTCCCAGTGTGTGTTCCAAAGCCTCATGGAGCATCTGTTCAACAAAACAAAGGGAGTGCATCCCTGTATTTGACGACATTTCTGAGTTCTCAGCAAAAAACACCAACCAACTAGAGAACAGATTGAGGGAAGTTTTAAAAGATTTAGGGATGGCAGGCCTCCAAGGTATAAATGAGGAGAAATGTAATCTAGCCATTAACCAGGTCAAGTGGTTTTGGGCTATGACTAGATGAACAAGGCATACACGCCCACCGAAAAAAGATGAAGGTAATCAAAGACGCACAAGACCTAGGAACAAAACCCTGACCTTCAAAGCATCATAGGTTCTCATAAATTTGTTACAATGTGTTCCTGCCCACAAGGCCACCATAGCAGAACCCTTATATTTGGCTGCTAGATAAAAAAAAACTAGTGGTCATGGGGCCACCGGGAACAAGCAGCATTTGAGGTATCGAAAGACCTATTACGTCTAACACCGTTTTAATCCAGGTATTAGCAATATCCCTGCCTATTGGACGGTCACCTGTGATGCATCACCTTTTGGATCGGCACCAGTCCTGAGCCACAAGCTACCAAGATGGCAAGAGAGCCACTGCGTCGCCTTTTTATTCAAAGACACTTTCAAGTCAGAATGCAATTTACAGCCCAAACTCGACGAGAAAAGCCCTCACAATCAATCACCTCGGACTCAAAAAATTCCATGAGTCCTTTACAGTAGGAACCTTGTTCAAATCATCACTGATAACAAGCCTTGTTAGGAATCCTAGCAGTAACAATAGCAACCCCAAACATTTCTGTCACCTGAAATGATGAGTGTTGAATTCCTTGCTGCCTAGCTCCCTACAGGCTGAATTCATCGCCCGGAAGAACCATCGACCCATGCAGACGCCCTGAGCTGTTCCCCGCTGCCATCAAGGAAGAGGACCCAGCTCCAACCATCTTCCACACTCAAACTAGAGGACATTGCCCGATCCTGCCACACAGCCACGCGGACATCGCCAAAAGCCACTGCCAAAAACCCTTGACAGCGTACATCTTGAAGTTGGGTAATATCTCTCTCGTTT
>BHFT01015253.1:0-11685 GCA_004320025.1 Laticauda laticaudata | reverse complement strand
CAATGAGCTACAACTTCAACAGAACTACAATGACGTGGGATAATACCCGAAGGAAGCTAAACAGCACAAATATATATATATCTATATCTATATATAGATATATATATATGTTCAGACTGGACTTGGCATTTTTGTTCACCTATTGAGTCCTTTATGGTTGTTCACATAGTCAGCCAGATGTTTAATTTTGGCATTTTCATTCACCTATCCAGTCCTTTCCAAGGACCTGGGTGAAGCAGATATTATTGTTTGAGGATGTTAAAGGTATTATTAAGTTTTCTTTACCTAGCTAAAAGTCAAATGCAGAAATATATAAAGAAAGAAAAAAGGGAAGGAAGGAAAAGAAAGAAAGGAAGAAACAAAAAAAGGAAGAAAGAAATTAAAGTGACAATTCTCACACTTCTTTGTATCAGTTACCTGTATAAACAAGCTCATTACCTCTCTTCCCTCCTCAATGTTACAATAATCCCTTCAGGCCTTTGTTTGATCTTTTTTCATCTCTCCAATTTAGAAATAATCAATTCTCTTTTTTCTGTGTTTTATCAAAAAGGCAATTAAAGGTTTTCAGACTTTTAAAAAAAGTTCTTATTGTTTTATCCTGACTAGTTTTGCCAGCTCTTCTAATTCTGCCATCTTCACAATCAATTTCTCCATTGTGAATATTTGAATATTTCTCCATCATTGTGCGTATAATAATCTTGCTACCCTTACCCTATAGAAAGCCAGACTTCTCATAAGTCTTTTTTGCCCACGAATCCCAATAAAATGATCTCTGATGTCAATACTAATCTTCAAAGTTATTTGTATTATCAAAGAAAGTTTTTATGTTTCTTTGCTTTTTTCCCCTTTTTTTCTTTTTCACAATTCATTCATGTTTTTCACATTTCCTTCAGTAGCAGGAAGTCCTGGGGTAATTTCTCTGGTGTCATTTATCAACAGTACACTTTGCTATAAAAAAGTCTCTCTGAAATTATCATATAGTGTGGACTTCTAATGAATGCATTATTAAGATTGCACAAACCTATAGTAAAATTTGAAAGAATGCCCTGCTGAAGATTTAAGATGGTGGGTCAGGCTGTGTGGAAATGGACAGTCCTGCAGATAAATTTCACCTAAGCCACAGAAGGATTTTACATCAAAATGAACACCTTCAATTCAGCTTAAAAAGTCACCAGCAATTTGGGTAGCTCTTTTTCAACACAAATGATGGCCCTTCGTCAGCTGCTGGAGTTTTTTTAAACCAGTTTCAAGGACTATGCCCCCTCTCCCCCAGTACCTTATAAAGATAATAAACTGGACCACATTGTGATCTACGGTTTTTTTTTTCTTTCTCCGCAGAAGTGTTTAAAATCTCTGTAAAAGGTAGCCAGATGTCCACTGCAGTATAATCTTTCTGTGTCTTCTTCCTAGTGAAAAACAGTCTTTTGAGATTGGTTGGAATAAGATGCAGATCTCTACCCAGATGTTCAATCAGTTTCCTAAAGCTACACAGTCTGTAGAGATTCTCAGTCATTCAGGTCATGGTTGTCCTAAAGGAGCTTTTTCATGAGGCAACTAGACTTTCTGGATTTTTTTCTTTTGAAGACATTTCGCTTCTCATCCAAGAAGCTTCTTAAGCTCTGATAGGATAGTGGGGGAATGGAATGATTTACGTTCCTTGCAGGCAGCTGGTAATTTGCATCCTTTTAGAATGTCATAGAAGCACTTGGAGGTTTATCTGTGCCCTCAGGGTCACCTAACCTGGTTCTTGGTTATATCCAAGAATATGAATCCTTCCATTTTTCACCATCCTGTCAGAGCTGAAGAAGCTTCTTGGATGAGAAGTGAAACATCTTCAAAAGAAAAAACAAGAAAGTCCTGTTGCCTCCTGAAAAAGCACCTTTGGGACTAAAGCTATGCTATTAAGAAATGATTTGAATTTTAACCTGATTCTTTAGTTCTTGCATAACGGTATAGATATGCTCTCTACTTTTATTTTTTTTGTTGTTCTGTTTATATAGAACAGTCCTCCCAGTCCCTTCTCTAGTACATGAATCAAATAATACCTTGAATACAGTATTGGGATTCTCCAGATAGGCGTAGACACTAATGGTTGATTAGTATCTTCAAGTTAAGCTACAAAGTCATACAAAGAAACAGTATAATTTTGTGCTCCGGAGAACTTTTTCATTGAAAATCATTAAGCTTGTTCTCAGAAAATTATTCATACTGAATACATTCACGTAGCACTAAACCAACATCATTTATCTTTTTTCAAGACCTAGCTACCCTGTGGATAGCAAAAACTTACAGTTTGTTCATTCTTCCCAGCAGCCATATTTGAGGGAGAAAGATTGTCATAATTTTCTACCCACAGCTAACAGTGGCCTCAAAGAGATAAATCCTAACCATTGTTCCTTACATAAAGAAAAACATTCAGTTGAAATAAATACCAATGCATCTTTTAAATTTGGATCATCTGCAGCAAAGACAGTTTATCTTTTTTGGAAGCTGTTTTCCTCTTCTCTGTTGCTACACAAACACACACACAAGAAATATTTTATATCCCCAAAGTCAGACAAATACAACTTTTTCTTCCCACTTGATTCCTATTAGAAATTGCTTATTTCTTTCTGGGTTTTCAAGAAATTAACTCCATGGATGTTTTCTAACACGTACCTCAGGTTAATCAACTCATAAATTAAGAGCTAGGCCCACAATTCATTTTTTTTAATTTATTAAAACCAAATCTTGTAGATCAGGGTGTCAAACTCACAACGTCACAGCATCGTCACATGACGTATCGGGAATTCACACACCACCACCACCCCCGATGCATGATGCATCCAGTCTATGGGCCGGAAGTTTGACAGCCCTGTTGTAGATAGTAAAGTGGTCATTTATAAGAAGGAACCATTTTTAATTGAACTTTGTTCTTTTGTGCACAGGTTTTTTCATTAGGCCCTTTTATAAGATGATGCTGGGAAAACCAATAACCCTAAAAGACATGGAATCTGTGGTGAGTAAATCCTGGAAACCCTTTTAATGTTTTCAATTAATTATGTTGCTTCTTCTGTGGAGAATTTTTTGTAATGTCACTGTTTCCCAGAAACTCTAACATTTGATGCTGGACTAGTATCATGAGATCAGGGATAGGTACTGCTTAGATTTTACTTTCTAACTCTCTTTAAAAAAAATACACCTACCAAGGTAACAATTTCAAATTTCTGTTATGATTAGATTCAGCAAAATATTTTCATAAGGCTTTTTTTAAATTAGAAGTTTGACAGCTGCTCGAAGTACTTCCATGAAAGAAAATAATGAACATTTTTAGGATTCTTGAATAAATTTAGCACTCTTTTAATAAAGAGTGAAGAATATAATTATCCTGTTCACTTCAACCATTTGGATGCACTGATGAAAATGTGGTGCTTGGACTCATGTTTAAATCATCCTACACAATAGTTTCACAGGATGGCCTTATACAGGTTCATCAAAGAGAGAATAGAGCCACCTAAGACATATTTCATCACTTGGAAACCTGACAAGGGTGGTATTCAATCTTGTGTGCAATACATCAAGCTCGTGCCAATTTACCAAATACTACATTGATCCTTTTTTTAAAAAAATAGGAGGGAGAGGTAGTTCTGGCTGAACAACCAGTGACTTAGCAATCACTTGAAATTACGAAGGACTCTCCCAAACTGTTTTTACAATCTGATTCCAGAGTTCTGACAATAGCAAACCTTCCCCCCCCCCCCCCCCCCCCCNCTTCCCCCCCCCCCAGGGTCATATGACCACATTCCAAGCACTTAGCATCCATCTTACCTTTACAATCTATGGCCATGTCACATGATTTATGATGGTTTTTTGCTGGCCTTTTCAGTCAGTTTCCAATAAAAAACAAAACAAAAACCCACCCATAGGAATGCATTGACTCGCTTAATGATTGCAGTGTTTGCTTAATGACCATTTTGTAAAAAGATCATAAAATTGCATGCCTTGACTTACGACTGCCATGACTTATAACAGAAGTTCTAGACTCAACTATAGTTGCAAATCAAGGACTGCCTGTATTACAATATTCAATCTCATTATTTCACTTTTAGAAAATAAAAATAGTTCACTGTGTTGAATTCCATGCAGCTAATAGGATTAATGGCAAAAGAAAGCAGCTGTTGAAGAAGCCCAGAAGCATAATAAAAATGATTCATTTGATGGGTTTTCAAATTGGCTATCTGACATTTGAAAGATTCAAATGACCAATTTAGAAGTTATATTTGCTGTGTAAAAGAACTAAATCCCTGATTATATGACTTCTATCACATTCACCTTATCCACCTTGTGAAACATTTTAGGAATACTAGGTATTCTTAAATACTTGGTATTCCAAGGTATACCAATGCCTTTAGGTATTCTTAAATACCTAAATACTAGGTATTTTAGATATGCCAAGTTGGTTGAGCCAAAATAGATTAGCTGGTAGACATCTTTCAATATATTAATGTTACATTTCCAAAAAGAATTGATTAATGGAAAACAATGTTCTTCCTGCAGGATAGTGAATATTATAATTCCTTGAAATGGATTCTGGAAAATGATCCCACAGAACTGGATCTCATGTTTTGCATAGATGAAGAAAACTTTGGACAGGTATGTTCATGCTATTCCAGCAGCTTTCTTTCATTATTCTAAAATGTTGGTTTCAATGTTGGTTAAATTAGTCCCTACAGTTTTCTTATCAAGATTTTTCAGAAGTGGTTTGCCATTGCCTGCTTCCTAGGGCTGAGAGAAAGGGCCTGGCTCAAAGTCACCCGGTTGTCTTATGGTCAAGGGAGGACAAGAATTTATGGTCTCCCAATTTCTAGTCTGCTACTTTAATCACTATGTAAAACTGGCTATCTATATAATATAAAACAGGAGGAAGAAAGAATATTCAATGAATAATATATTCTATGTCCCCAATATATAGATTAAATTGTAATTCTTCAAAATGTGTGATTCCTTTCCCAAAAAGAAATATTTATATTTTGTAACCCCAACATTTGAAAACTTTGCCATCATTCAGACTTTCAAAGCAAAGGCATTCAGTCCAAGTTTTTCTACCTTAGTCATGAACAGATTTTTAAACCTTTAGCCATTGGATTTGAATATTCTTTTACATAGAACAAGGAAGTAAACATTGCAAATTAAAACTTGTGATTCTTTTAAAAGCTTCGTATATAAATTTCACTTCTACATTTCCTGGAGATTATATCACGGTAATGTTTCTCTCTGAATTATTCTCATTAAGAAGCTTGATATGTGTTAGTTAACTTTGCCAGTGTTTAATGTCAGGTTTGAAAATGTCCTTCCTGGGTAACCCCACAAGCTAACAGGCACTCTTGATGCTCCTGTGAAATGCTGTAATTTGAGAAAAACTTGTTAGCCAGAATGTACCTTAGCAACAGCTTATTGCCACATCTGAAGTCACAGATGAGTAAGGTTGTGATGAACTTGGAAAAGTATCCATTGTAGCTTCCTTCATTGTGAAGATGAATGTTTTTAATGGAAGACTAGAATGCATGGTAGATGTTACAGGCACATAAGTTTTATAATAAATAAATTATTATTATTAATTTGAATTTATTACCTGCCCATCTCCAATGGGCTATTGTTGTTGCGGTTGTTATGGTTTTTGTTGTTGTTGTACCTTGCTTTTGAGGTCAGTTTTTTATTTCAGACCTGAAACAGGAAAAAAGCATGCCCGTGATTATATTTCTTTGTAATTAGGTTGCCATGACAGGGTAACATTTTTTTTAACACCTAATTTGGAGCTTTCCCACAATGTGGGAATAAAAAATATTGAATTCAAAATGTATGCATGTTTACTTATCTGAGCTTCTCATAACATTTATTTTTCCCTGAAGGGTGAGAAGCCTGCCCAAACAAATCCCTTAACTATGTTGATTATTTGCAACCTTGGAAATGTAATGCTGCAACATCCATCATCATCATCTTTTAACAACCCCATAATCCTTTGCGAGGTGGAGTCTGGGCAGCTGAATGGAGCTGAGTGTTTACTGGCCCGATGCCCTTCCTGTCACCAATGCGGAGCTATGTTGAGCAAATATATTCGCATCCTGCCCAGAGAGAGAAATATCTGCCTCAATTGAGGATCGAACTCACAGCCTCCTGATTGTGAGGCGAGAGCTCCACCTCTAGGCCACCACACCGCTCAAATGCTGCAGCATCCATGCCATAATGTGAACAGTACCAGCATGTTGTACCTTGGTTATTTCAAATAAATACTCTTCTTTGAAACTGATTTGAAATTAGATTTAGATTGCAGTCTAACTCGTTTCTTCAACCCCTTTCCTTGGATTAAACCAGGGTCTTCAAACTTGGCAGCTTTAAGACTTGAGGACTTCAACTCCTAGAATTCTTCCTCCAGTCATATTAGCTCAGAAATTCTGAGAGTTGAAGTCCACAAGTCTTAAAGCTGTCAAGTTTGAAGACCCTTGGATTAAACCAACTTTCTTTTGGGAGGTTGATATGTAGAACATTTAAAATTTTGTCTGGTGTACCATATTATTTTTATATTCTGGGAGTTGAGAACCTGTAATATCCCTTGATAGATCCCACCAACTTTCAAACAGTAAATTTTAAATGGTCAGAATATTTTAAGATAATTAAGTCTCACAACCACTCCATTTTCAAATAAAACACCATGTAATTTTAAGCAGCTTATTTAAAAAAAAAATAACAAATTGTTACCTTATGTGAAATGGGGATCTGGTGCCCAGTGGCTAAAATTTTGGTGTCCTGTTATATTGTAGATGGTTGGTTTCTTTAACTCCTTGTATGGTATTCTTTATTTGCTAGCTATAGTTTTGTACTTCTTGGTTTCTATTTATCTTGGCTAATTAATTGTTGAAAATGTGCCCAGTAGACTATGCCTTTCTTAGGTATTTCATCGTGTGTGTGTGTGTGTGTGTGTGTGTGTGTGTGTGTGTGTGTGTGTGTGTGTGTGTGTTGGAAACATAGTTAAGGCTCATTTCATGCAGCATGTGTGACTCAACTTTAATTCAAATGCATTGCTTTAGATTTGCCTTTTGAAACAACAAAAATTGCAAAATGTGCTTTTTTTTTCTTGTTATTGTGTAAAACTGAATTTATAAATGTACATACAGATGTCTACCTGTTGGTTATCAGTTAAAAAACAACAACTAGGAAACATTTGCCCATGATCAGTATACTTTCCTTTGGAATTTATGACTTTATTTGAAGATGTTTAAACCATCCATTTTCTTTTAATCCTGCAGCTAAAACAAAACAGCNCCTTTGGAATTTATGACTTTATTTGAAGATGTTTAAACCATCCATTTTCTTTTAATCCTGCAGCTAAAACAAAACAGCTCTATTGGGTCTGCAGAGATACCCAACAGTACTTTATTGATATTCCAAAAACTGCCATTGATGTCCCTAAAGAATGCTGTTAATCCTTTTATAGCAGTGCAGATGACATGCCAATCTGTCTTCCCTTTAGCTTGTTAATGAAACACAGTGCTTGATTTGGATTGATCAATTATACTACATCTGTTCAACTCTTCTTGGAACCTAAGCCCAGAACATTTTGTCAATAACAACTAAAATAATTAAATAACTGAAAGGATATTTAAAATTGGAATCTTCTATAAATAGCTTGATCCCCATTATATGTAAAAAAAATGTATTAGAAGAGCAAGAAATGGTGCATTTCAAAGTATAATTAATGTCTGTTAACTAACCGGTTTAATCATTCTAAAATAAGTCTATTTATCTATCTTTCTGTCTTTGCAGACGTACCAAGTTGACTTGAAGCCAAACGGGTCAGAAATCATGGTCACAAATGAAAATAAAAGGGAATATATTGAGTAAGTTTTTTAAAAAAAACTATTTACTTTGTCAGTTTAACTTTAGCAATTGGGATGGCTTAGAAGGTGAAAATGGTAGTCTTTGATACTAAAACTACTTTAGTCTTACTTTAAGACTACTATGGTAGTCTTAAAGAAGACTACCATAGAAACCATACAAATTTAGACTCTTTTAGAAGCAGTTGTAGACTTGGGCAGCCCAGTTCCATGTTCATTTGTTTCTGTTTGTTTATTAAAATATTTTATACCTCCTCACTATTATAGATGCCAGGGCAGGTTAAATCAATGAAGTGGCAAACCCTGTTGTAATTAAAATAGAGCACAAAATTCTAAGCTGCATTGAGTAAGATTTAAATGCTTCAATAAATCATCTTGTGTTGAAATGAAGTTGTTGGCCCCATTCAAAGGGGAAATTATGGAAAGAGCCTTTCCATAATCAGGATGATCTCTCCTCTTGGTATAAAGCACTGTGTAGCGGTATATAAGTCTAAGTGCTATTGCTATTAAATATAGCTTTTAATTCTTATTAAATGAATATAATGCATTGAGTTCATAGAAAGCACAAAGCTAATTTCAGGCCATCTCTACACTGCAAATCTCTTCTTGAAAAGGTTATATCTTGCACTTTAAGGGACATAAGCAAATCTTATTTAAATACCCGGATATAAAAATGGAACAGAACTCGCTTTGAATTACTCTTTTAAATTCATCAATAATATTCTACAACCATCCCATTGGACTCTAAAAGAATATCTTAGGAATTACCCAGATGCTCTATGGACTCATGTGCTTTGTAGATAGTAAAATCGGATCTTGAAATGTGAAGGTTGTATTTGCCTCATCTCTTTTATTGACTTTTTCATTTCAGTTAAATGAAAGATTATTGAAGGTCAAAATGGAAACCCAGATAAAGTTAGGGGAAGTGGTTTAAGCTATTTGAATAATTGTGTTTTGTCCTAATGAAATGTTGCATTTTATTTTGTGTCCTGTAGCTTAGTCATCCAATGGAGATTTGTCAACAGGGTTCAAAAGCAGATGAATGCATTTCTTGAGGTGAGATATTTCACAGACAATACATTGTTTGTCTTTGCCACCTGGTCCATTCTGGGGAGGGAAGGAGGGATTGAGGAAAAGAAAGGAGGAAGGAAGGAAGGAAGGATGGAAGGAAGGAGGGAAAAGGAGGGAGGCAGGGAGGAAAAGACAGGAGGGAGACAGAGAAGGGAGAGAGAGATTCAAAATATTCATCTAGGAGTTTATGTGAACGCATATGAAAAATCAATGCTGTATGATTTTTCATATGTATTCATATAAACTCCTAGATGAATATTTTGCATCCCTCCCTCCCTTCCTTCTTCCCTCAGCTCAGTGGAGCCATTTTCCATTTCTTCTTTCTACATCCTTGCAATCAAAGGAAGACAATGAATTCTGTGGGGAAAGTTGGGGAGGCAGGAGTAGGAAATTAGTGCCCTGCCTTCAAAAATAAAATTATGATCCAGAGAATAAATTTTCCATTGCGGTGGGACCCAGTCATGCTTATTACTCAGAACACCAAATTTCATCTTAAAAATCACAGATATTCCTTCACCGCCAAATCCTTCTGAGTTCTGCATGATCATTCTTTATGTTCTGATTCGAGAAGCAGAAGAAATGGGTGAAGGTTGCCTGTCGTTCTTTCTTTCCTCATTGATTGGCATAAGCCATTTTAGCTCCAATTCAAACAGACCTAGGAACCCGAACCCGTGGCAGAGCTGAATGCACACAATCTGTCACATGGAATTACTCTTGGCAAGGATGAGCAGCTCCCTGTGGAAGCTGCCTAAGTGTCTGAAATTACAGAACAACGTTTTTTCCCCAGACCTCCAGTGTTTCACTTTTTCCCCACATCTCCCAAGTTCTCTGAATTAAAAGCAGTTTGTTGTTGCTCTCCTCTGAGCTTTTATTTGTTAAAATGCCTCAGCAGTGCTAAACTATGAGACGTAACAAAATGAAATTCAATGTAGAGAAAAGTAAAGTCCTACACTTAGGCAAGAAAAACCCAAAGTACACATATAGACTGTGTGAAACCAGGCTCAATAGCAGGAACTGTGAGAGGGATCTTGGAGTCTTAGTGGACAACCAGATAAATATGAGCCACCAGTGTGCAGCAGCTGCCAAAAAAGCTCATGCAATCCTAAGTTGTATTAACAGAGGGATACAATCAAGATCAAGGGAAGTACTAATACCACTCTATAAAGTCGTAGTAAGACCACACCTAGAGTACTGTATCCAGTTTTGTTCACCACATTATAAAAAAGATGTTGAGACTCTAGAAAAAGTACAGAGAAGAGCAACCAGGATGATTAGGAGACTGGAGGCTAAAACATACGAAGAACAGTTAAAGGAACTGGGCATGGCTAGTCTAATGAAGAGAAGGACCAGGGGAGATATGACAGCAGTCTTCCAATATTTGAGGGGCTGCCACAGGGAGGAAGGGGTCAAACTACTTTCCAAAGCACCTGAAGGCCAGACAAAGAATAATGGATGGAAACTGAACAAGGAAAGATTCAACCTGGAAATAAGCAGAAATTTTCTGACAGTAAGAACAATCAACCAATGGAACAGCTTCCTTTGGAAGTTACGGGAGCTTCATCAATTGAGACTTTCAAGAAGAGATTGGATTCCCATCTGTCAGAAATGGTGTATGGTCTCCTGCTTGGACGGGGGGTTGGACTAGATGACCTACAAGGTCCCTTCCAATTCTGTTAATCTGTAAATATATTTAAAATGTATTGAAATCCATTTGTTTTTCTCTCTTGTTTCCCCATTCCCGTTTCAGGGATTTACAGAACTCCTGCCCACAGACTTAATTAAAATTTTTGATGAAAACGAATTGGAGGTTAGTTGCCTTTTGATGTTGCCTTTAAGCCAGGGGTTTCTTTGGTGGAAGCAGTTTGAAAGATCCTTGCATGTCTTTAGTGGAGGGGGGGGAAACGTATTGGCATTAATTCTGCAAAGATTTCTCCATGCATAAATAGCCATCCTACAATTCTCTTGCTTTAGATGAGTCTTTTTAATAACCCACAAGCATGTTTTCAAAGTTCCTATTGACAGCTAAATATTTAAGCAACCTACAAAAAATAAAACAAGCAGTAGCCCTATCCTGTACAGGTAGTCCTTGACCTATGACAGCAATTGGGAACTGGGATTGCCATTGGTAAGTGGTCATCAAGTGCAATTGCATTGGATTAATGACAGCAATCCAGGCAGTCCCTATTGCCAATGTTAAATGGATGTTCCGGTCATCAAGTGAATCACCTTCCTGCAGCTTCCCATCATCATGGCAAAGCTGGCAGGAACTTGCAAGTCACAGGTGCTGCCAGTTGGGAAGGGAGCAAAGGCACGAGAGAGTAGGGGGGGTTCAGGGAAGGTGCCTGTTCTGACCTTCACAAAATCACGAAGCAGACTCCTCGGCTTGACAAAATCCCTTTTATTTAGCCTATGAATTCCTCTCATTCATATACAGCAAAGTCCTGGCAAACAGTCTTTCAAGAGTGATTTACAATCACAGACCTTATCAGGCTTGGAGAGTTGTCAGGCCGATAGCTTCCAAGCACAAGCGAAAATACTTGGCGAGGAATCAGGAACAAATCTAAATGAATGAACTAATTGTCTCCTGTAAAAACCACTCCCCTTTTGCTCCTCTTTATTCCCTATGGGAGGGGGCCATTCATTGTCTACCTGTGCCTTTACTCCCAAGTCGACCCTTGTTCCTTAATTGTTCCCTTCTCCTGGCAGCTCTGTGCATGCACACATTGGGAACAGGCTCCAGCTG
>BHFT01015252.1:0-20474 GCA_004320025.1 Laticauda laticaudata | reverse complement strand
GCGGCAGCCTTTTATATAGGCTAGCCTGCCGGCTTGTAACCAATGGCAGCTGTTCGAATTTGCCGCCTTTTTTACTTCACTAAGAACCAATCCTTTAGTTTATCCTTACTTTAGTTTAGTCCTTACTTTAGTTGACCAATCAGATTTGCATGTTTTGGAGTAACCCAATTTGCATACAGAACAAGGTCAACTGATGGCACAAGTACATTTCTCCTGCCATCATCTTTACAATCCAATAACTTAGGGAGGGTTCTGCTTGAATGCCTTTCTCCAACCATTATTTAGCTTTGAGCTCTGCTTCCTCTTATCTGACTCTTCCCTACACAACATTATGGAATGTTATGGAACACACAGAAAGTGAAGAGAGCCTTTTTGATGTAGGGGTGTCAAACACGCCCACCCTCGGTTTAGCAACAAGGGGGGAAGAGTCCTGATACATCACGTGACATGAGTTTGACACCCTTGATGTAGTAGTTAAAGGCACTGTGTTAAAAACCAGAACACTGTGAGTTTTAGTCCTGCCTTATATGTGAAACCAGTTGGCCACCCCAGAAAGAAGACAGAAAATCTTGTCAAGGGAACTGCTGTATAGTTGGTAAGAGTCAAGGCTGACTCAAAATCAAATATACACAAAAAGAAAAGAAACAGTGGAAGAAATAGTAAGGAAAAAATGGATGGGGCTGAACTGGCAAGCCTTCTTCATAATAAGAAGCTGACTGTGCTTATTTTGGGTTTTACCTGTGCTTTTCTTTTACTATTTATAGTAATATTATTTTTCTTTTCTTTGACACTGTCCAGAAATCTATGGGATTCACTTGGGTAATAACTATTATAAAATAAAGAAATAATCTACTTTATACCAAGACCATTCACCATACCTCTCCATACTTTTTATTCTTCCAAACTGTGATGACTTCCATCAAGTCAATCTAGCTGCAACTGTTTATTTGCTATTGTATCATAGAATGATGCCAGAAAAACAATACCAATTTCAGTACATGCTAATGTACAGTATTTGCTACTGATATGCCTATTTTCAGTCCTTTTCCACTATGAAGGCTGAATATTTTGAAGGGAATTAGCTCTGTAGTGCTTCTACTCAAATTCTATAGTTCAAAAACTATATGCAAAAAAACTTGGTTTCCAATTGCAGGAATCAGCCTTGCCTTCTTCTCTGCTGTGTCCACAAGTTTGAGAACCATGAAAGAGACCCAATGTTCACTTCCAGTGTTTCTCTATTAATGTAGAATCTCAGCTACTGCCTCTGGATAGGGTCTAAACAACTTGGTGCAACCAACTCACAGAAACCATCTTGCTGTGGCCAACTTAGTGTGGCCCATATCACTGCAGCCATCTTGCCATGGCCAACTCACCACAGGACAATTCATCACGGGACAATCCATGAGGGATACCTTTGACATTATTTCTATTGACAAAAATGGAAATAATGTAGAAGAAACAGTGGTGGATAACATTGAGGATAACATTAAGTACATGGATTGTCTACTAGCAAATTGGCCATGGTGAGTTGTCCCACAGCAAGTTGGTCATGGCAAATTGGCCGCAGTGAGTTGTCTCATTCAGATTTGGACAGTATACACAAACTGAAGTTAATGCAGAGATCTTTAAATTCTTTACATATATGGTGAAGTAAATGTCAACCTCTGAATTCTAGAATAAGAACCAGTAGCCAGTTGTTGTCAAATTGACAGCATGCTAAGCTAGTATGGCCAGTGTTGAAGAAAGCTGGAAGCTGCCATTCAGCAACATTTGAAGGATTATAAAATCAATGGTTTGATAGAAGACATATAAGCATAATAATTTGTTGAAAGCAGAGAGCATCAGCTTTATTAATACTCCTTTTTCAGATAATCTAAAAAGTATATTAAAATGACTTAGGAGAAGACAGCTATGAAGAAGGATGTTCCTGAACTAAATTTTGCCTGAATCTATGCATACAGCCACTACAAATAAGTTCATAAATATGTTTAGTTAATGATTACTGTCTACATCAATTGGATATGGTTTCATAACAAATTAATTCATAACCAGGATTTATAAACTATACATACAGCCTATAATGTATGGTTTACAAATTATAGCAGCTGAGTACATAGAAATCTGTGATGTCGAACCTCTGGCATGCAGAGCCTTCTCTTTGGGCACGTGAGCTGTTGCCCCAGCTCTGCCATGCATGTGTGTGGAGGACTCCCCCCAGCCACCTGGTCTTCAGGTCTGTCATGCATGCAGAGGGGTGGGGCTCATGGGGGGAGTCATACTTGCATGTGTGGAGTGCACGGGGTCATATGAGGGTCACATACGCATGCACAGGGAATGCATGGGGGCACATACGCATGCACAGGGATGCATGTGGAAGTGCGGTGGTTTAGGGGCGCACGTGCAGGTGTGGGGGCACAGGGGCCATGCGTATGTACAAGCGGACAGAGCGTATATGTGCAGGGCATGCACATGTGTTGCATTTTGGGTATGCACACACAAGTTTGGGGCACTTAGTGCTGAAAAGGTTAGCCATTGCTGATATAAGTCATCCTAAATAACACCCAGTGTAGTTACAGCGGCAAGAATGACTTTTGCTCAAAAATGGAAAGATAGAGAAATTCCTGATGAAGGTGTGGTGATAAAGAAGATATTGACATGTGCTGAAATGGATAGACTAATGCTGAACCTGAAAAATAAGGATGAGACAGAATATTACAAGATATGGAATAAATTTTACCAGTGGTGGGAAGAGAAAGGATGGATACAGAATAAAAAATGATCAGGATTTGTAGAATGGGTCAGTGAGACTATGTAATTAAATACAACTGAATATGAAGGATAACACAATGGATATGAATTAACGGTGCAAATGTATAAATGTATACAAGATATCTATTATCTATTATGTTATGTATGACAAAAAAGAATCTCAGGACAATCATACCATGTCCAATGTTTTAAAAATTCAACCAATGAAATATTATTTTTTTAAAAAAAATACCCAGTGCGGTTGTGGGAATCAGCCTCATGTCTGAGCCTTATTACATCTGCCTGAAATACAAGTGTAATCACTGTGTTCCTTATTTTTTAAGATTATCCTTAGGGAACACATTATTTTTGTCTCTGAATTGATCTGAATATTCCAAAATTGTTGCAATCATGCTGAATATTCTTAGGATAAGTTAGTTAACACAGTTATCATTCTTAGGATAGTTTAGTTAACAGTTATCGTTCTAATATAAATGCTAAGGAAAATCTAAAAGTGGCATAGATAGGAGAACCATTATAACAAACAAGCCTGGGTCTACTTGCAAAGTGTTATAGCAAAGCAGGAATAAAGGATTTGTCCAATGAAACACCAGCAATTGCTTCTCCTTGGTGCCCTTTATCACAAAGCAGCTTATGCTTTATGTCTTTTTGTTAGAGCACAGCTGATTCGCATGACAGAGCAGTTTGCCAGACCTCAGCTGTTTTCTTCAGCTGCAGTTGAAGGTAAGTATTACCTTTTTTAAATGTGGAGCACACGTGCGGAGCCAATTGTTTTTCCAGTTGAATTGCACCCCTGGTTAGAGTGTAGTACTGCAGGCTATTTCTGCTGACTGCCTGCTGCCTGCAATTTAGCAGTTCAAATCTCACCAGGCTTCAAGGTTGATTCAGTCTTCCATCCTTCTGAGTTGGGTAAAATGAGGACCCAAATTGTTGGGGGAAATAGGCTGACTCTGTAAACTGCTTAGAGAGGGCTGTAAAGCATTCTAAAGAGGTATATAAGGGCTATTGCTTAGGGCTATTGATATTTCAGATCCAGACTTGTAATTGGAAATTCATTAATATTTCCCTAAAGGCTACAGTGTGCATGGGTGATCAAATAGTGATTGCCATGGTGAGGAATGTATTGCCAGATTAAATGGGAGGAGAGTGAGTCTTAGTAAGGCATCTATTTAGCAGGATGATATGGAAATAATGAAGGTGACTCTAAGCCTTTTCAACATTAAGTCTAGAACGATAGGTTTTATAATGTGTAATTTCGTACAACTGAAAAAAAAATCTGAAAACTACCATTCAAATTCTAGCAAGATCATCTTTGTATCTTATATAGAAGTGATTTTACTTTTTGTTATTGTTAAAATTATTGATCTAAAATCTTGAAAGCAAGATTAATTTAAGTTGTTTTCTGTTCTGTAAGTCTCATATATTCGCAATCAAACAATTCAAAAGCAGTAATTGAAATATATGAGGCTACTTTCTGTTATAAACAATAACTGCTTTCCCTTAAAATATTCAGGAAAATATGAAGTTAATATGACTCTTTAGTCAAATTTCTCTCTTTGGGTTATTGTGAGATGGGTGGGAGATCAAATGCTCACAATCAAAAAGCTGATTGGAGGCAATAACATTTATTTTACTTATTATTGACTCATATTTTATTCACAGAGTTATATATTAAGGACATCTATTATATTACTGAATGTGCATTTGGCAATTCTGTAGATTTTCTGAACAGGACGAATTGATTTCTCATTTTTCCCTTTATTTGGTTCAATACAAGATGGGCAATGAAATTGGACAGCATAAGCATGCAATTCAGCCAACAGAGGTGCTGCACGGCTTTTATTTCTTTTGATAATAATATGTGGGACTCATGGTTTACAAATCCTGACAGGGTAATCCTCAAAGAGCCACAACATTTCTACTTTGGCCCAAGAGGTGATTCTCTCAATGCATACTGTACCGTCTGGAAAAAACGTGAGGTAGACCGGGTTCCAACAATTAATGTCTTTATTTGTAACAGTAAGATAAACGGAACAGTTTGGCTCTAGCCATGGCAGCCTTTATATACGGCTTGCCTGCCGGCTTGTAGCCAATGACGTTTGTTTGATTTAACCGCCTTCTGGCGGTTCTTTTGGATTGGTTCCTAGTGAACCAATCCCTATGCTGGCTTTCTTAGCCAATCAGATTTAGCAAATTTGGAGTCAACTATTTTCATACAGAACACCCCTCCCCTCTTGGTTTAGTCCTATGTGGTGACATAGTTGCGCAGGTAGGTGGGGCTTCTTCTGACTCTACTGGACTTGCGCGGTTCATTTTTGCTGGAGACTTCGACCGGTTCAGATGGGGTTGCTGTGTCTCCGGCTCTTCTCCATGGAACCGCCTGGAAGGGTGAGTCAGCCATTTTGCTACCACTTGAGTTTCTCAGGCCAGTGGTTTCGCCGCTCCCTCCTGGTTTCTCCGGGCAGGTCGAGCTGGCTTGGCTGGATCATCTGGATCTTTCCCGCAAATTTCATCTAACCGTAAGTTTCTTTTTTGCTCTTTTTGTTTGTTAAGATGTTCTGGGTTTATTTTAAAAGGTTCTTTATTTATTTTTTGTATTCCCCCCCCCCTCTTTGGTTGATTTCTTCTGTTCTTTTATTATTTGTGGCTGTGAGTTTGTATTTCTTTCATGTTTCGTGAACGAAGATAGGTCTATGTGGCCGCTTTCATTCCCTGCCATGCTCTACGGTTAGTCAGTAGGACGGAGCCTGTAATTTGTGTGATTGTGCCTGGAAGCCATAAGAGGTCCCGTGGTGAAATTTTTTGCAGAGACGTAGGTCGCCGATTTCAAATGTTCTGAAATGGCTGGAGGAGTCGGGGCTGTTTTTTCTAACGTGTAATTTGGGTGCACCTGTCTAATTGCGACCTAAGTTTTTTCCCATTAATAATTCCGCCGCATTTGTTGGTCACAAGGTAGGGTGTGATATGTTGGAGGTGAGTAGGGCGGTTAATTATATCCTGGACATCCCCAGTGTCCATTTCTCTTAACCCTCTTTGGTAAACCTGGCCATTCTCTCTGCCCTACCATTTGCAGCCGGGTGGGCCGCATGGTTAGGGCATGTGTATACCTTAGAGAGGTAGGTATTGTTCAAATTGGATGCTTGTTAATTGTGGCCATTAATTGTGGTTTGTTATCGTCGGACACTAGGACGTCCGGCAATCCATGGGTGCGAAGAGTTTGTCAAGTTGTTTAATGACCACCTCGGTTGTCGTAGATGACATTACTACCACTTCCAGCCGATTTAGTATGCATCTACGACAATTAAGAAGGTTGTCCCTAGTAGACCGCAAAAGTAAATGTGGATCCGCGACCAGGGGCCTCGTGGGTTTCCCAGTCCCTATGGGTGGTTTGTGTGGGGAAGGCCTGATTTTTTGACATTTATTACAAGTATGTAACCCAGTATTCGATGTCTTTATCTTATAACCAGGCCACCAGACATAGCTTCTAGCAAGCTTTTTATTTTACAATACCAGGTGGCCTTCGTGAAGCATACCCAGCACTTTAGTTTGTAATTTAGGAGGAATTACTACCCGATCACCCCACAATAACAACCTTTTTGAATTGCACCGTTCGGTTTGTCTGATCCCGGAAAGTTTAAAGTTTTCAGTTTTTTGGTTTGCCGGCCAGCCTTTACCTACCCAGTTTAGAATGCGGGGCAGTCATCTGGGTCCTTTGTGGTGGCTCTGGTGACATCATTTGCAGATATTGGTAGTTCGGGGCCAATTCTCATATCTGCAGGGTGTCATTTGTTGCGCCGGTCTTTCCTCTGTTGTGGCAATGGTGCTCTGCTTAATGCATCTGCATGGAGATTTCTTTCCGGTTGATGCGTTAATGTGTAAGAGTATGCTGCTAGGAATTCTGACCATCTAGTCATTCGCAGGATAAAATGTTCTGCGTGTTGGCTTTTTTCCCGCCAGAATTACCTAGTAATGGTTTATGGTCCATTACGATCAAAAATGTTCTTCCATAGAGATATTGTGGAAGCAGTTGCCCATCCTGGCGTATGATTGCAGGGCTTCTCTGTCTTATGACTAGGGTTACGTTCTGTTTTAGAACAGAGTCTTTGAGTAATAAGCAACGGGTGCTCTCTCCATGGCACCATCTGCTGTGCTCACATTGGTTGCTCATGGATGCACCGACTCCAAACGGTGAGGCATCGCAGGTTACCGTCAATGGAAGTGTGTTACTAAACTGGAGTAAGAACGGTGTTTGATGTTAATAAGTTTTTATTTCCTGGGAAAGCTTTTGCTCTCTATGACCCAAGTCCAAATAGTTTTTTTATCCAGTAAAATGGTGTAATGGTTCCGCTATTGTCGCTTTGTGGGGAGGAATACGTTATAGAAATTTATTAGTCCCCAAAAATGCTGCAATTTCTGTTTTGTTTCTTGGCCGTGGTGCATCTTTAATGGCTTTGACCTTTTTTTCGGTAGGGTGTATCCCCTCTCCGTCTATTAGTAGCCCAGAAATTCGAGCAATCAGTCATTAAGCAGGCATTTTTCTTTTTTAACCTTCAGGCAGATCTCTCTGAATTTTGTTAGTACATTTTCTTGTCTTTTTCTAGTTGGATCGTATTCTTTATCCCGAAATCAGGACATCGTCAAAAAATATGTAACGACCTTTATTCCATTTATAGGCAATTCTGGCTTTGCGAAAACGCCTGGGGCCACACTTACTCCAAACTGGAGTCTGTTGTACTGAATGCCCTTTGTGAGTCACTATTGTCTGTGTCCTCGGCCGTAAGAGGGTCTACTGGAAGCTGTTGGTAAGCTTGTGCTAGATCTAGTTTTAGCAAAAATTTTCCTCCCCGAGTGAGTGTAGTAAATGTTGTACGACTGGAACCGGGTATGCGCTTTGTTGCAGCGCATGGTTCAGGGGTAGCCTGTGCCTCCGCAGATGCATACCGACACCTGTCAGGTGTTAATGCTAAGCGTGTTACTATTGGCATTCCCATTTAGCATGGTCAACAGGTTTCCAAAACCCTTGTGTCAATTAATTTGTTTAATTGTTCCTCTATTTCTTTGCTTTAATGCAAAAGGAACTCGTCTGGCTTTATATCTTCTAGGGGCCCCTGGGGTCTTAAACTAAAAGAAATTGGGCCCCCGATACCTTGACCTAGGGAGCCATCAAAACGTCCTGGAACCCGTGATCAGGTTTTCTTCCCAGTCGGTTGCGGCACCCGTCTACTCTGGTCATCCCATTTGCCCAATGATGCGAACCTCGATGCCCAGGAAGCTGGTCGGTCTCGGTCGACTATTGTCAAGGCAGGACTTCGACATGCTGCTTGTAGGGACTCGAAATGTCCTAGACCTACCACAGGGATTCGATTCCCTTGGTAGTCCTTTAGGGTTATTTTTGCTTCTGGAACTCTTTAGCCTCATGTTTGGGACCAGTTGTTTGATTGTGTCCCATGACACCACTGACAGGAAAGACCCTGAATCGACCTCCATCTCACAGGGCTGCCTTTGATTTTTACGATTTATTTTAACCTTTTTACCCGCTTTCCGTTCTGAGCGCTTCCGATAGGAAAGTTTGATGTCTTTCTTTCTCCGGTTACTTGCTCATATTGTTTCGCTGCCATTTCTCTCGTTTGTTTCGATTCAGCTTGTGAGGAGAGTTGACTGCGTTCTGTTAGGCTGTTATTTTTTGATTTCTACGACTTTCTCTATGTGTCTCCTTTCTTACAGCTCTGCAGATGGCATCAAGGAATCTGCAGTTTGGCTCGAGGGTGGTTTCTCTCCGCAACAGGTGCATTCCCGCCAGTTTCTCTTTTTTGCGCCTTTTTTTTGTTGCCGTGTAGGCGGTGGAACCTTCCTCGTCTTCCTCCCCGGATTCTAATGTTTCGTCACAGTCTTCATCTATGTGTGTGTGGTGGTGTGGAAATTGTTTTTTTCCTCTAGTTAGGCTCGCTTTGTCTGCTTGTTCGCGTTCATTTGTTTCATTGTGGCCGCTGACTTTTTCGCGCGCTTCTGCGGCTGTGGCTTCTGTTGATTCTTCGCTAAGGTATGATTGGGATAATATTTAGTAAACTTGCTTTGTAAATTTGAGCGTCTTAAGATCTGCCAGATCCTTATCAGATCTCTGCCACGCGCTCGAGGTTCAGGAGAAGCTACATGCTCCTTCCAGTATAGTCGGAGGCGTGCCACAAAATCAGCGATGCGTCTGTGCCTTCTGTTTATGAGTCCCTCTAGTAGATTCATGGCCACTTGTAATGAGATTGACACTACTTGGTGTGCTAATGAGCCTTCAACATCGTTGGAGTTCGGGCCATAGTGGTGAACATTTGCTTTAAACGTCGTGAACTGAGGCTTTGCTAATGCCTGGCAATTTGAAATATCAAACCGTTGGTCTTGCAATGAAATGTCATTAAGAAGACAGCCTCTGTACGCTGCGTCTGAGATTCATACCATCTCATTACTCTCCAAGTACATTTGGAAACGGTCATGTAGGATTCCCAGTCCGTCTTCATTGGGGTTGAATGGTCGTCTAGCCCGTAAGCATTGTATGCTCTCCTTGCGGTCATCGCTTCCCAGCCTGTGTTCCAATTCGGCCGCTATCGTGCAGAGTCTCATGTTTTTAGGGACTGACCCTCCTCAATTCGTCGCGCATGTTCCGTATCCATCTCCAGAAATATCGCAAGGATGAATGATCCCGGGTGGTTCCATACAATTTAGATGTCTTTTATTTTTGTAACAGTTAAGATAAATGGAAACAGTTGGCCTCTAGCCACGTGCCCAGCCTTTATATACTGGCTTGCCTGCCAGCTTTTAGCCAAAGATGACGTTTGTTCTTGATTTAACCCGCCTAATTTGGCCCGAGTTCCGTTCTGATGGTTCACTATGAACACCTTTGCCCAACCAATCCCTATGCTGGCTTTCTTAGCCAATCAGATTTAGCGAATTTGGAGTCAACTATTTTCATACAGAACACATACAGTGCCAGTTTAAGGAATTTGGGTGCCCAGTGCAACAACAGATGTACACCCCACTACCTTTGCAGGTACCCAAAACCTTCATTAACACTGCAGATGGATTCTTGCCTAGTGAAGTGGAAGAAGAGACTGTGTGACTTGGAGGAAGCAGTCCTTTGGGTTGCCAGCGTGACACGGGAAAGAGGAGGATTGTCACACATTAAATGCTGGAAGAGAGAAAAACATTAGTCCATTGCTAACCTGATCACTTGAAAAATCACTTCCTATAATACACACTGGATAACTTGAAAGCCATATTCAAAATCCATTTTGTGGTCTCTAAACTTCCCCCTGACACTCTAACAGCCACACAGCCAATTTATTTTGTTTTGTTTTAGCTTGAAGTAAAATGCTGTGCCTCTGCAACACTTAAAGATCCTATTTTGTGTAAAACTTCATCCTGAAAAAAATGGACAAACCAAATCAGACATTTGGTTCCTCTCTGGTCCTCTCATTTTGATAAAATCATCTCTCCAAAACTTTGAAAAGTTACCACAGTGCCACCAAAGATGGAATATCATTTTTGACTATAATCTCTTTAGCATTCATTAATGATTATCTGGTGGATAATCTGGTGGACAAAAACTGGTGGACTGAAATTAATGTAAGTAAAAGGGTGGAACTTGCATAGCTGCTTTTATCCTTCTAATAAAATCAGAAAGATTCTTCAGAGATTGCTGTATACTTGCAATTCTTACCGGCTTAATTTAAATTAATATTCATATACAGGTTTTTTTCTTTTTTTTTCTTTTCAAACGTTTTATTGAGTAAATTGTTCAAAACATTGGATGTGGTTGATTGTCCTGACAATCCTGTTTGTCACACATATTATGGCAGAGTACATGTTTTATATACATTTATACATATTATACATTTATACAATATTTTCTATTTCTAATCATCTGTTCTGCCAACCCTGCTTTTGATTCTAGATCCTTCCTTTTTTCACACTGTTGATAGAATTTATCCCATACTTTATAATATTCTGTCTCATCTTTATCTTTCATTTGCAAAGTTAATTTATCCATCTCAGCGCAGGTCCATATCTTTTTTATTACTTCACTTTCATTGGGAATTTATCCTTCCACTTTTGAGCAAAGGCTAATCTTGCTGCTGTGATCATGTGTATTATTAAATAAATAACCTCTTTATTATATTTTTCTGTTATGATTCTGAGTAAGAAAAATTCCAGTTTATATTCCACTTTATGCCCTACCATCTTAAGCCACCTCTGAATTCTATGCCAAAATTCCTGGGTTTTTCTACATTTCCACTATGTGTGGTCGTATGATCCGTATTTTTGAGTACATTTCCAGCAGTTGGGTGATATATTTTGATACATTTTGGGCAGTTTTACTGGAGGAAGATGCCCCCTTAAAACATTTTATATAGGTTTTCCTTATATGATGTGGCCAATTTAATTTTTTATACACAGTTTGTTTTCTAATTAGATTCATGCATATTGGAGTGATATGTAAAACTCTTTGAGTGGTGATTCATAATTTTGCATATACTGCATTAATTCTTTCACTTGCTTAATTTTCTACAAGTGTTTATATAGTTTTCTATAGGTGTCTATATAGTTTCACTTAACTTTTAAAATATTCATTTTCCCTAATTCCTTTGTTCATATTGAAGTTCGCTGCCAAGTTCAGATTGTTCCATACCAATTTGAAATATGCCTCCTATGTGCCCCTACAGCCCCGATTGAATTTAACATACTGATTTTGTTTCATGAGCCATTCATTCAAGGCATAGGTTGAAAAGAGCCTACAAAATTCATTACCTCCTTTTTCAAAAGGAGAAGACAGTGCTTTCTTCCCAAGAAGCAATTCCCACCACCACCCAAAAACTGCAACTTATGCTAGTGACCTCTGTCAGCTTATATTCTGAAGATTTCACACAATTATTGGAGGTCATAGAGCTTCATAATTGTTTTCACTTTTCACCTGCTTTAGCAAAGCAGCTGTAAAAGATTAATTTTAAGCTCTAAACTAATCCGCAAGGTACTTAGGATATTGCATTGCACATTCTACAGCTCATCCACTCAGGCTAGAAAAAACAAGACTGCAGCATAATTATGCAGTTTATATCTGCAATTCCAATGGTAGCTTTAGCACCCTAGAGGCTAAATCCTAGATCAGAATTCCACACATGAACCCTTAATTTTTCCAACCTAACTACAAATAACCTTCAGTGTGAAATGGTTTTACAATCATAGCCTTACAAAAAGAAACGCTTCACAGCTGGTCAAAGCAGATGCTTATGGTTTTGTTAAGGATGAGAAGACAGCCAATTAAACATAATAGACCTATTACATTATAACATGGCTAGACCTGTGTCTTGGGTAACAAATGAAAAGACACCATTATCAACTCCTGTGATGACCCAGGGTGGGATACAAAACAAACACAGTCACAGAAAACAAGTGAAGCCCCTTTTATTCCTTCAGTTTGCTTCCAAGCTCTGAATATCTTTGACGGAAGACAAAAAACCTCTGACAGTTACACGAAGAAGGAAAAAAGCAACATAAACCAGGCAAGATAAGGGCTGAGGATGTCCACAGATAACACACACTGGGAAGGATGCCAAACTCAGAGCGGAACTATAGAGATATTTGCACGATTTGTTTCCAATGTTTTCTAGTATGCAGATCCAAACTCTTATTCAGTTGTCACACCTGCAACCTGTTTTGTTCGGAAAACACGAGGTAGACCGGGTTCCAACAACAAAGTCTTTATTCTAAACTGGTCAGTGAAAACTTGGTGAACCGCGGCAGCCTTTTATTTCAGGCTAGCCTGCCGGGCTTGCCAGCCAATGCAGCTGTTTGATTTTGCCGCCTTTTTCAGTTGAATTTGGATTGGTTCTAGTGAACAATCCTAATGCTTACATTTAGTTAAAATATCAGGTTTGCATATTTTGGGTAAACAATTTACTATTAGAACACAACCCTCCTCCCTAGTTCAGTTTCCTATGTGGTGCACGTAGTCGCGCAGGTTAGGCGGGCTTTTCTCCTGGACTCGATGGACTTGGCGGTGTATTTTGGTGAGAGACTTCGACCGTTCAGATGAGTGCTGTTGGGTTCCGGTCCGTCCCTTCCAGTCTGGGAAACCGTTCTGGAAGGGTGAGGTCAGCCATTTTACGTAGCGCCGAGTTTCTTAGGCCCCGGCAGTTTTTGCGCTCCCTCCCGTTTCTCCGGCAGGTCGAGCTGAACTGGCGTGTCATCCGATGGGCTCTTTTCGCTGGCAAGTCTCTTCAAAACAGATGAGTTTTTCATTTGCTTTTTGTTTGTTAAAACTCTTCATGGTTTTGGTTTCTAACGGTTCTTTATTTATCTCTCGCTTTCTCCCCATTGGTTTGCCGTTCATCGACGTTTTTTCAACGTAAGGGTGTATAGTCTCTGTATTCATTATATCGATTTCGGGACGGAGCTGGTCTATGTGCCGCTTGTCCATCCTGCCAGTTGTCAATTGTTAACCGGTAGGAATGTTGGGGCCTGTTTATGCGTGATTTTGTCCTGCGTAGCCATCTGCAGGGTCCCAGTGAAGTTTTTAGCGGTAAACCAATCGCTATTTAAATTAATTAAATCGGTGTAGAGAGTCGGGCAGGGTTTTCTGGCATAACAATTTTGGGTGCAACCTATAAGGTGTAATTCTTAATTTCCTCCCATGAGTAATATCTGCTGGGGATTTGTTGGTTGTTGGTACTGGCGTTATGTGTTGGGAGTGTGAGCATCGTTTTATTTATCTGTTGGACATATCCAGTGTCTCAATTCTTCTAACCCTCTGGTAAACACGGACCATTTCTCGTAAGCCTGCCATTTTGCGCCAGCGGTGATGCCAGCGCCGGTCAAAGGGCATGTCTTATACTAGGGGGCTAGTATTGCTTCGAATTGTAAGGCTGGTTAGCTGGTGGCCATTATCTGATACGAGGATTGTCGCGTAGACCATGGTGCAAAAAGGTTTGTCTAGTTGTTTGATTACAGTTTTCTGTTTGTCGTTGGGATGGCATGATTTTTACTTCTAGCAAATTAGAGAATAGGCATTCAACGACAATCAGGAATGTAGTGCCCCCTTGTAAGGACCGCGCGAAGCTCATGTGGATTCTTGGACACAGGGTCTCGCAGGGTTCCCGTCTCTAATGGGTGCTTAAGGCGGGGACCGTCTATTCTGGCATTTGTTTGTACGAGCTTACCCTAATATTCTATGTCCTATAATACTGGCCCCAAACTAACTCTAGCAAGGTTTTCATTTTTAACAATCCCGGGTGCCTTCGTGTAGCATTCTAAGTACTTGGGTTGCTAGTTTGATTAGGAATTGGACTACCCCAATCACCCCCACAATACCCCTGTTTGAATAGAAAGTTCAGTCCTGTCTGATCGGAAAGGTTTAAAGTTTGTGAAGTTTTTTGGTTTTCTCGGGCACTTACCTACCCAGCTAAGAACGCGGGCGGTCAATGAGGTCTTTCGGTGCTTGGCGAAATCATAGCTGATATGCGGTTAGACTCGGTGCAAGTCTCTATTTGTAATGCTGGTCACGCTAGTGCGGGTCTTTCAGGTTGCTGGTAAGGGTGCTCTTGCTCAAAGCCGTACCGCATGGGAAATTTGTTTTCCTGGTCGAATTGTAGAGTTGTAGGAATAGGCTGTAGGAACTTCTGACATCTAGTTATTCTCGTAGAAAGGATATTGGTGTTGGTTTGTTTCCCGCCAAAATCCAATAGCGTTTTGTGGTCTGTTATATTTGAAAAGTCGCCCGTAGATGTACTCATGAAATTTCACTCAGCGCACAATTGCTAGAGTGTTCTACTGTCGAGTTGCTGTAATTTCTCTCGGTTTTAGGACATGTCGGCCTTGAGTAATATAGCGACGGGGCCTCATCTGCCATCAGCAGTTGGTGGCTCAGGCATGGGCACCGCACTCAATGGCGAAGCGTCGCAGTCACTCAATGGGCAGTGTGTCTGTGCTAAATTGAATTGAGAACGTTTGTTTGCATGTTTAGCAAATTTATTAATAAATTTTGACGGAATTCTTCTCTCTATAACAGCCAAATTTGTTTCTTGTCAATAGACGTGTAATGGTTCTGCTATTGGTGGCTTTATTTGTATAGAATACACTTAAATACACTTTTATCCAGTCCAAAATGCTTGAAGTTTGGTTTTGTTTCTTGTTTGGGCTTTCTTCTTAGCTTTATTTTATCTTGTCGTTTAGGGTGTATACCCTCTCCATTCTATTAAGTAGTCCAGAATTCGACGCTATTATTCTTTTTAGGCAACCTTTCTTTTTTTTTACTTTGAGCGCAGAATCTCTAAATTTAGTGAGTATTTTTTAAAGTCTGGTCTTTTAGTTGAGTCTTTCATTCTTTTGGCTGAGATCTAGACAGTCGTCAAAATATTGATTACGAACTCCTTGTAATGCCATTTAGGAGTGCTACATTAGACTCTGGAATTACTCCTGGTGCGTACACTCATCCAAATTGGAGTCTGTTACACTTAAAAGCGCCTTTATGGGTATTTAGTCTCGTGCTTCAGCTGTCTTGGGTCCATGGGAGTTGTTGCATAAATTGCGCTTAAGTCGAGTTTTAGCAAAAATTTCCTTTTCCCAGGGAGTGTAGTAAATGCTTGGACTAACTGGCGCGTAATGCGCTCCTGTTGCAATAGTGTTCAGGGTAGGCTTATTAGTCACCGACAGATTCTAACAGACCACATCTGTTTAAATAGGTGTGACATATAGCGTTTCCCATTTGGCATGGTCCACAGGTTCTAAATACCCTTTGGGCTTTAATTTGTCTGCTGTTCCTCTATCTTTGCTTTAGTGCAAAAGGACTCGCCTGGCTTTAGTCTCCGTGGGTGTTATTTGGGGATTTAGACTAAAGGAGATAGGATTCCACATATTGCCAAATGTCTCATCGAAATCGGTTCGTGAGATTCCTGCGATGAGGTCTTCTTCCCAGGTTGGAGTTACTCCAGTGTATTCCGGTCAATCCCGATGCCCAATGCGTGCGAACCACTCGATACCAGGAGCCTTAGGTTATCTGGTCGGCTATGGGTCAGCGGTACACTTTAACATACTGTTTGTATGCGCTCTGAAATGTCATGCCGACTAAGGGATTGTTTCCCCTGTAGTCTTTGAGGGTTAGTTGCTGCATTCTGAAGTCATTGGATTTGATTACCCTGGACAGTTTGTTTTGTGTCCCAAGATACATTGAAAGGAAGGATCCGAGTCCACTATTTTGCAAGGCTTTTCTTCAATATTTACAGTTACTTTAACTTTCTTCCGCTTTCCATCTGAGCGCTTTCTATGGGGACAGTTTGTGTGGTATTGGATCGCTCTCTTGTTGCCCACTTTCGTCTCAGTTGTTTTGGCTAGTTTGTGTTGGAGGATTTCTTGGTCTCGTTGGGCTGTAGCTTTTTATATCCTGCAGATTTCTCAATGCCCTCGTTTTTGCAATGCTGGCAGATGGCATCGAGAAACTCTGCACTTTGGCTCGGGGATGGTTTTCTCGCGCCAGCGCATTCCCCATTCCTTCTTTGCGCATCTTTCTGGTTCGCGAAAAACGGTGGCCTCATGCCTTTTTCTCGACCGGGTGTTACATCTCTTCGTGAGTGGGTGGTGGTGGTAGGCTTTTTTTTGTTTGGTTTGGGGTTTGTTTCTTCGCTGTGTGTGTTCAATCTTCTTCATTGTGCAGCCTATTTTTTCGCGCTCAGGAGCGTGGATTCTGCGGATGGCTTGGTTACTGATGATGTTGGGCTTGTTGAGTTTCTCTGTGCAGTCGAGTCTCTAACCAACAATAGCGATCCTATCTGCTTCTCAATGTTCAGGAATCGCACTCAACCCCCTATTCTGTCTAAGGGCAGCAAGAAATCGCGAACGGTCTCGGTACTTCTCTCGTGGTCTCTGGGTAAATTCAGTGTCGCTTTATTAATTCGACACACGGGGCGTAGGGCTTCATGATTCGTTATAGTTCTGGCCGTTAGGCTTGTTTTGACATTCGGGCTTGCCAGAGCCATTTGGCATTTGAAAACTGTTAGGTCCGCAGTTGTGGTTAGGAACACAGCTTTATTTGCTCTGAAATTCCATTCATCTCATTACTCTCCTAAATACATGTTGGAAACAGGTCTGCATAGGAATCCAATCTTTTCGTTAGGATTGAAGGGTGCGGGCAGTGCGATTGTTAGGCATTTCGTCGGCCGTTTTATTTTTCTCATCCGGTGCAAGGTTTCGCATTCAGGACGTTCCACTCTCGTTGCCCAGTGGTTTTTGTTCGTAACACGAGAGTAGAGGTTCAACACAAAGTTTTATTCTAACTGGTCAGTGACGGAACAACCTTGGCGAAACCGGGCAGCCTTTATTCAGGCTAGCCTGCGCTTGCAGCAATGGCAGCTGTTTGATTTTGCCGCTTTTTCAGTTGATTTGGATTGGTTCCTTAGTGACAATCCTAAATGCTACATTAGTTTACAATCAGGTTTGCATATTTTGGAGTAACCCAATTTACATATAGAACACAACCCATGAAGATCAAGGCCCTCTCCTCCCAAGGAGACCATGTCTCTCCCTTATCCTCTCCTCCCTATGTACCCAAGGATGGATAGGGGATGGGCCTGGGTCCTCCTCTGCCCTTCCTCAGCCTCCTCAACAACCTCTGAAGCCACACTTCTACTCCCTGTAGGGTGTTCCTCCTCTCCCTCAGTTAGTCTCCACCAGGGGCATGACAACTCATATACACAGAAAATACATGCAATCACACTTTTAATATTATATCAAGACCAGGGGTGGGATTAAAAAATCCCAGCACCTAGTTCGTTGCCTGGTTGCTGGGTGGGTGTGGCCATGGTGAGTGTGGCCTACCAGAACTTCCCCCAGGTCTCTGGGAGGGCGAAAACAACCTTTTCCGGGCTCTGCAGGCCCACCAGGAGCCGGAAACTGGACCATTTCTGAACTTTTGGTACTTCCGGGAGGGCTGTTTTTTGCCCTCCCAAGGGTCCGGAGGCCTTCCCCAGGCCTCTGGGAGGGCAAAAACAACCTCCCCTGGGCTATGGAGGCTCTCCAGAAGCCAGAAACAGGCCCATTTCCAGACCTCTGGAAGTCCCATTTTCCCCTTCCCAGAGCCTCTGCACGGACCCTGCACTTACCTCCATCGAAAATGGGCTTCATGGAGACTCCCGGGAGGGGAGTCAGGACAGGTGGGGCCAGCTGATCAGTTGAAATACCAGTTCAGCGATGTAACTTTAACATCCGGTTCACCCAAACTGGTCTGAACCGGTAGAATCACACCCCTGAATAAGACTCATTAAATGTTTCTTTTTGTTTATATTACAGTGACATAAAGAATTTAATTAAACTCACAGACCACCAATGCTTTGCAGCTATTAACTTTTTCATAGTCATTCTATACTTATCCTATTAAAACCTTACCACAATGTATTATAAAACACAAAGTTCTATTTAAACAGCTTTGAATGAAAAGGTTATCATTTAAAATGATATCCTTTTCACTTGGTCATTTCAAGATTTGATCTAGCCATACAATCTGGGCCTACAAAAACCAAATTAGATCTACATCCACACATCACTCTAAGACCTCAGGTGTGAGCTGGTTTTGACTGAGCAAACCCAACCATTGTGGCTTGTAAGTAAATTTATGGTTTACCAGTGGGTATGTACCCAGTCATTGTGAAATAATCAACAAATCACATTTTAATGCAAAGTGTGAGCATAAGCATAAATTCAGAGGCAGCAGCTTCTGCAGCACAGTAAAAGAAGCACCATCACCATGCAATCCTCAATCTTTTCTACATGAAAAGAATTGCAATTGTGGGGTGAAGCTTCTGGAACAAAGTTACTACAACACTGTTTTCTATTTTTGTCCAAAAAAATAAGTACCTTATTTTTAGCTGCTTAGTTATAGCTGCTGCTGAGAACATCTATGCCAATGCATGAATTGTAGGTTGTGAGAATCAAAATATATTCCAAATTATCTGGAATGTAAGTGAACCTGTTTTTTTCTTTATTGTTACTTTAAATATTTCTCCAGTGCAATGACTCCTAATAGCATTAATAAAAGACAGACTTTCCATATGCTTTTGCCATCATCCATGAAGTTTAAAAGCATTTGGCTAGGAAAACAGTTGGGGGTTTTGGGAGTATGCATGTTAACTTAAGATTATGAAAATAGACTAATAATAGTACATCCAGTGTCAAAATCATGGAATCTGAATGTTCTCTATATTAGCAATTTTGTATCCTTAAAACAAAAACATTTGTTCTTTTTAGACAAACCCATAAAAATGTGCTGTATTTGCAGCATCAATTGACTGGAATAGGATCAGGGTGCCATCATACACAATTTAGCAGAAATTTATTGAACAGAAGATATGGAGATAATATGTACTTTGAAGATCATTAATACAAACAAATGGATGAGCAAAATTTCCTTTAAAGTATAACATTTTGTGTCTCAATAATTCTCTTAATTCCAAAAGTTTACAACTGAGCTTGATAGCTATAGTTTGGGGGAAATGAACGGCCTCTTCTGTAGCTTATAGAAATATGTATATACAGCATTGTTGAGTTATCTTCATTGCGTATGACTTCAGTTGCAGGTTCGTTAAACTATTGCCTTCTTTCTTCCCTGCAACTCTCTCTGCTTATTGCTTTTTCAGTCTTCATTCTTAGTTATCTGATTTCTAGCTATTTGGGACTTGCATTTCACACAAAGAGTAGCCTCATTTATCATTCCTACACACCTACACATACACACACACAATCCATCAACATCTTCCTGTGACACCTAGAATTTAAATTTTATTTTTTTCACAAAAACTGGAAAATAATGCTGATGCTGATATATGTCATCTTCTTGCATTAAAAGCTGGGATAGACAAACAAGATTTCCCTGTAGGATAGAAGTGGAAGACTTTGGCCCTCTAATCAGAGTTGTTCAAACCTTGGCAACTTTAAGGCATGTGGACTTCAACTCCCAGAACCACCCAGGCATCATGCAGATATGAACAGAAGTCTACACATTTTCAAGTTGCTAAGGTTGAAAAACAATGAACTCATTCTTGCAAAACTAGAAACAGTCTAAGAAAAAGTTTGGGGTGAGATTGCAAAGGCAAAGTTCTAATTTTACAGACATATTAAAAAAACCTTTCGTAGAGAAGACAATTCTCCCTGAAACAGCAACCAGAAATCCCTAAAGAAACCAAGATATTTGGTGCAGGCATTCCTTCAGATAATAACGTGAGTAAAGAACATGTGACATACCATCCAAAGTATCAAAAATAGTTCTGTTGTTTGACATCTTTTTTGACAGATGCAAATTAACATTAGGTCCAGTAGGTTGTCAAGTGCTGAAGCAAATGTGCTTCATGCAGCCATTGCTAAAAGATGGTGTGATCTCTAATTTCCCTGGATTCTCTTACCAACTAGTTTGTAAAGTGGTACATGTTCTTGTCTCTCCCTCATTATGCATAAGTGAGATGGCCTGAGAGTGAGAAGACTGCATGAAGACTGAGTGAAGACCCAGCACATCCTATGATTCTGGATCCTGGAACAGGTGAATAGTACACAATGCTGAAGACAATTCACACAACAAAAGCATGACTATTAACAGCATGCTTGAAAGCGAGTTCCTTGGCCTCTCTCAACTGTGGTTTTACAGTCACGAACAATAATTTGTGGGTCCAACATACAAAGAGCAA